>RJWM01036957.1:0-18294 GCA_004363535.1 Dasyprocta punctata
TTTGGTACTGGGAACCGCACTCGGGACCTTGGGCTTGCCAGGCAGGCACTGTGCCACTGAGCTATACCTCCGGCCCTGAAATTTCCTGCATTTTAAAAGGAAAGGAAAATTAAAAGGGCCTCCTACTCAAAAATACCTAAGCATTCCATGAATGAGTAAATCAATTTGGTTTATCAATTTTTCTCTGGAAGAAGTTCCTGAATAAAACAACCTATTACGCTACCACAGTAAAAGGAAAAGTAAATGGTAAGTTTATGAACTGCTTAGGCAAAGGGACAATCCCAGAAAGGGTACAATGAGGTTAGGGTGAAGCCCCTGGACCAGTAAAGAGTACCAGGCCACTGAAGAACCCTGAACAAGAAGGCATAAGACACACACAAATGACAAGTTTTAAGAAAAAGGGGCCAGCCGGGTGTGGTGGCGCACGCCTTTAATCCCAGCACTCGGGAGGCTGAGGTAGGTGGAGCGTTGTGAGTTCAAGGCCGGCTTGGGCTACAACGCGAGCGCAAGGCCGGCCTGAGCTACACAGTGCGACCCTGCCTCAAAAAACCAGGGCCGGGAGTTTGGCTCAGTGGCTTAAGCGCCTGTCTGGCAGGTGCGAGGTTGTGAGTTTGATCCCCGGTGCCGCCAAAAAAAAAAAAAAAAACAGAAAAAGGGGCCAGAGTGTAATTCAGCCTTTCTTGAGATCTTGTCAAAGGTCTTGACAATGACAGAAACAATTCCCCACGTTTCCTTTGCTGGTCAGGTCCAGCTTCTTCCAGGATGGCAAACAATTCGCTCCAAGTGAGCAGAGTACCTCAGTGCAGAGGAATCTGGGCTCCCTTAATCATTCCGTGTCCAGTATTCAGCTCACTCCTCTCTCTGACGAAAGTCACAGGCAAGGGCGCGTCGGCCCTCAAGTTCCACTCTCAAATGATCATTTTTCTTCCAATTAAAATTGGGAAGCTAAGACCGGAAGACTGAAAACTCAAGGCCAGCCTGGGCTACTCAGTTAGACCTTTCTTCAAACTGAAATTCACAAGGGCCAAGCATGAAACATGGTTAAAGCATTGGCCTAGCATGTGCAATGCCCTGGATTCAACCTATCAAAAAAACAAACAAAAAAAAATCTGTATCATTTTAGTGATTACTTTGGGAAACTGATAATCAGCCATTATTTTATTATCTTCTTATAAACCTCGCAAAATTCTCAACTCTGGGAGTATCTGTGTTGACAAACAGAAGAAAGCTACTAATGACATATTTTTTTAAAGTACTTTAGATGAAAGTTTAAACTCCTAAGTTTTATTCTGAGTAAATTTATGGGATGATTCTGCTCTTAACAATAAACAGTAAACAATAATATTTTACTCTGTGTCTATGTGAATCATTCCTCCGACCAGTAACTTTCTTTAACGAAAAGAAAAATGCAGCATCAAGTTGGTTTTTCAGATTTACTTTAAGAAAGTAACAAATATAGACGTATTTAAGACATTAAAAGACTTGGATTATAAAATCTTGTAAAAATGTAGAATTCAAGTTATTCAAATGTTTTAAAATTCAGAAACATTTTCTAATAGATTAGGCATTCCATGTTTATATCAATAAATGACAAAAAGACAAAGGTCTCACATGTATCTCCAAAAAGAGGCTTTACTGATGAGAACGAGAAGGGCCCCGCGAGGGGCCCCGCCCAGCCCGAGCGGCACCGCGCGGGCTTGGAATCAGGGACAACACCCCACCCCCCCACTCCCCACCCCCACCCCCACCCCCACCCCCAAGCAACCTGCTGTTTCGGAGGTCTGGCTGGATTGATAGCAACCAAGGAACATCAACCAACTTTTGTTTTGTAGATTTGGCCAGGCCTCTGGTCAGCAACCCAAGCATCTCTTTACAGTGGGCAATGTAGCAACTATGGAGGATTCTCTTCTGCCTTGTCTTTTATTATTAATAAAATATATATATATATTAAAAAAAAGAGGCTTTACTGATGATTAATAATGGGGAAAACCGGGCGTGGTGGCGCACACCTTTAATCCCAGCACTAGGGAGGCTGAGGTAGGAGGAACGTTGTGAGTTCGAGGCCAGCTTGGGCTACAACGCGAGCGCAAGACCGGCCTGAGCTACATAGTGCGACCCTGCCTCAAAAAACTAGGGCTGGGAGTTTGGTTCAGCAGCTTAAGCGCCTGCCTGACAGGCAGGAGGTTGTGAGTTCGATCCCCGCTGCCACAAAAAAAAAAACAAAAAAATTAGTGGAGAAGCAAGAGTACAGTACTGCAGATTGCACTTGGAGCCTCACGTGCACTAGGCAAGTGTTCTGGCACTGAGCTTTCCTCAGTCTGTGTGCATGTAAATATATATATAAGTGTGTACATGTGTACATAACATATCCTAGTCCATGTGTGCATAAATACATATATGTATATATATCCCAGTCCAAGTGTACACAACGTGTGTGTATCATATATCCCAGTCTGTGTGTAAACATACATATACACACACACACATGTATATATTTGTGGGGTTTTTTTTTTTTTTTTTTTTTTTTTAAAGACAGGTTCTTTCTAACTTGTCTAACCTGGTTGGGCATGATGGCATACAGCTGTAATCCCAGCACTTCAGAGGCTGAGGCAGGAAGACTGCTTTGTAGCCCCAGCCTGAGCTACAAAGTGAGTTCAAGGCCAGCCTGAACAGCACAAACTGTCTCAAAAAGACCCCCCCCAAAAAAAAACCTTGAATAAACTGGCCTGGAATTTGCTAGCATTCTGCTTAAGCCTCCCAAGTCTAGCATCACAGATATCCACCACTAATCACAATACTAAATCACATTTATGAACAAGAAAATTTTACAAAGTCAGTCTGGTAAACATTAGCAAGTTGTACTCATAAATTTTAACATATTATCATACAGAAAAAAATATTTTAACTACCATGTATTCTATATGTTGAAATAATAAAACTAATTTTTATTTAACATGATCTTCAAATTTCTAATGTCAACTACATTAATAACTTGGAAAACAGCTATTGAAAAGCTAATCTACCTGAAGACATTGCTTATGTTCTAACACAGGCACTATCTGACTCCAAATGTCACTGGTATTTTTGAAGAATATTTTTTCAAGACAGAAATAATTTTAATCAGTTTAGAAGTGTTTTTCAACAAAGATTTCCCTTCCTGAGCTCAATTTTCACATCAAACACAATTCACAATTAAGATACTCTTACTGAGTTTTTAATAGTCCTAGGCATAAAACCAGTTATTGAAGTTATATAATACATATGATCAACGGATTTTTCTTTTTTTCTGCTTCATAGGCAAAAATTACATTTTGATACAAATGAATTTTGGGTCAGCCAGGCAGCACTAGTAGCTAAGACTTGATGCACAGTCAGAATAAGCAGACCACAGGGTCACTGCCCCACCAATTCACCCCTGCCAGTCAGCTTTTTGTTTCAAACACACAGCCAGGTCAGCACAAAGCTACTATGGCCCGGCTCTATCGAGCATCTTACTACAAACAAGTCACCAAGAGCCTGTTCCCAGGGAAACTGCCACAATGACCAGATCCGAAAGCACAGGATCACCTCAGAGAGAAAAGTTTAAAATCTACTTCAGGTGCCAAATAAGATCACTTAAAATGTACATCCATTTCTAGTAAATCAACATTTATACTTTAAGTTTTAAAATGTCAACACATACTCAGATGGGGGTGCTGTTCAGTGACACAGTGCGTGCTTAGCATGCACAAGAACTTGGTTTCAATCTCCAGCACCAAAAATTTCAAATAAATAAAATGCAAATACAACTAAACTTTCACTCCCACTGCTAACACAAGACACTGGGAGTAACAGCATTCTTCTCTTTGCAACTGGAATAAATACACAAACTATAAACCCTTTAACCTCTCACATTTATATTCCACATACTTTTACCTTCGTGTAGCAATTACAATCTAAGACCTGACCATCCAAATTACAGTAAAATTCATCTTCCAAATATAGACAAGTCTATTTCTTTGTTATTTATTGGTAACGACAAATCCAATCACTTTCCCACCCCCAATTTCTTGTCTGACTTACAACTCTCTCCCATCAAATACTCCACAAGGGCTGGGCATGGTAGGTACATTTATAATCCTAGCACTCAAGAGGCTGAGCCAGGAGGGCTGCGGCAAGTTCAAGGCCAGCCTGAACTACACAGCAAGACCCCAACTAAAAACAGACAGACAGAAATATTGCACATGACAACAAAAACAGCGCTTCAGTTCTTTAGGCTGGGTCTCTGGTCAGACAGGAATTCCCTGATGAGTGCACGGCCTCCTCCAGGCCCCTCCAGCCATGGCTGCTACAAAGCACAAATCAACCAGGCTTGGCTTGTCTCTCGGTATTGGCCAGAGACTGGCCTTGGAGTCCCACACCTCGCATCAGAATCGACTGCTGCTCCAGCCCCTCCTATAAAATGGCATCCTACACATGACCTAAACCACTTCTTACACCTAGCACAACATACAAAGTCATGTAAATATTTGTCATATTGTACCTACTAAGGAATGGCAAGAAAAGTCTGTGCATGATTACCATAGCAGGGGGGCAATTTTTTTCCCCAATACATATTTTCAATCTTAGTTGCTGGACTCAGTTAAGAAAGCGGACCTGTGTATGGCACTATGTTGCTCACAAATCAGCTCTCCTACCACACACTAAGACACCGGGGTGCACTCATCAATCCCTGACACAGCTCTGGGCCACAGAAGACTTTCGAATACACTGCGTAAAAAAATGGGCAACTGAGCCTGTATTTCCTATACTACTTAGTAAAACATCTTACAAATATAGATATTTGTATTGTTTGAATTCATCTCTGACATAAGACAAATTCTTTTCCTACTGAAAACTGTTTCTTTGGAAGGAAATGGCTTAGATCTGTCAGGTTCATTCTCAAATATAAATAAACGTTCCTCATGATAATACGAGTTTCAGTATATCTGGTCAAGTAAAATTTCATCATACCATCTTCGGTCCTCACAAAACGTAAGTCTTTTTTTAATTTATACTAAGATTTGAGAATGTTTTCCAATACAGTCGATGTTAAGAAGGATGTGTGGAGCAACGGAAGAGCAAGGATTTTAAAAGACCAGGCCAACGCATGCCTGCAATTCCTTCACCCGGGAGGCTGAGGCAGGAGGATAGCAGCGAGTTCGAGGCCAGCCTGAACTGCATAGCGAGACACTGTCTCAAAAAAAACAAAAAAATCAAAAGACCAAAAAGGAACAGTTTAACACAGCGCTTCCATTTCCACCTTCGTCTGAAGAGACTTTAAATAGAAAAGAAAAAAATGGAAGCAGAACCTGTAATTCAGAATGAGCCCTAAGAAAAGCAGAAGATGCTAGGTTTTAACCTGCTACCCTTGCAAATAATTTCCAAATAAAGATTTTTTTTTTAATCCACGAAATCTTTTGCTTCACCCAGGTCCAGCTGCACCTCATCTCTCGCACCAGTATCTTCCGCCCACACGCGCGTGCGAACGCGCACACGCACGCTCGCGACCGTTACGAGTCCCTGTGCCAAGCCAACCATCACGGGAAAAATTAAGCCATGAGGTCCATTTTCCGAATTCTCTCTGACAGGCACAGTCCCTCCGAGAGGAAAACGATTCATTCTAACGGGACCTGGGAGGGGGGCAGCCCGTTACCATGCAGTTTCCCGTTCTCCAGAGGGAGAAAAGATGGCATTAACTTCCAAGAGACAAGTGCTCTTCTACTGAATGCCTTTAGAACATAATAATAATAATAATAATAATAATAATATCATCTTTGAAAGGCATTTCACTCCGCAGCAGCACAGCTCCGTAACGAGCCTCCAGAGCGATGGAGCGAGCGGGCGGGCCACCTCGCGCACACGCACACTGACAGCGCGGCGGCCGCGGCGAGAGCACCCGGCCCGGAGCAGGCGCCGCCCGGTCCCCCGCCGGGCGCCCGCCGCTCCGCTCCCCACCCCCACGCCCCGGGAGGCCGGGAGCCGGGGTCCGCGGCCGCGCCGGCCCGCGCCGCACCTGAATGTAGTTGCTCTCGCAGTAATCGGCCACCCGCTCCAGGTTCGTGTAGCTGTCGAAGAGGGCCCGGCGGCCCCCCGGGATCTCCTCCTCCAGCAGCATCTGCAGCTCCGCCATCTTCACATCCTCCTCCGCCTCCGCCTCCTCCTCATGCAGCCCGCAGGGACAGCGGCGGCGCCGGGGAAACCCGCGTCAGGCAGAGGAGGCGCAGCGGCCGCGGCCTGGACGCTGACGGGCGGACGGGCGGCGGGCGGAGCGAGCGGCTCCCCCAGAGCGCGGCCGGCCGGGAGGGGGCGGCGGGCCGGAGGCGGGGCGCGAGCCGGCAGGCTGCGGGGACGGTCACCGCGGCGACGGCGGCGGCGCGCACGCGCAGTCCCTCCGCCCCAGCGCCTGAAAAAGCTTCCCACCGCGCCGGCCCCCACTTCCGGCGTCTCCTAGCGACGGCGGGGCGGTGCCGGGATGCGCACAGCGCCCGCGCGGGGTTAACCCGTCCGGCGGCGCAGGGCTACGTGCTACGGAGGGCCGCGGCGGCTTTTGTTAGGCCGCGATGGCGCGCCCTCAGAACCCGGCCTCCCGCGCCGCCGTAGCCCCTCGCCTCAGCGGATGCCGGCTGAGGCCGCGGGCCTGGGGCGCGCGATTCCTGCGGCCGCCCTCTGGGAGCGCTCACACCCCTCGGACAGGCGGGGAGGCGCCCCGCCCGGCCCCCTTGTTGGACCGCGGCGCTCTCTTGCCCGGAGCGTCTCTGCCCCGGCCCCAGGGCCGCGCTCCCGCCGTCGCCCTCCCGCCGTCGCCCTCCCGGCTGCCTCCTCGCCGCAGGCCTTTGCTGCCACTTCTCGGTTCTGCAGAGCCGCTGTCCTTTTCCTCCATGGAATCAGTGTTTGAATTTCGCAAACGGGTTTGCTGGTGCCGATTTCCTTCTTCACAGGGTTGGCACACGGACTAAGGAAAACGAGAACACCTTGAGAGACGGGACGGGCCACTGCCATTTAAGGCAGATAACTCCCCTCTTGCGGAGGTGTACTCGGTCAGTGCTTATTCTCCAGATACGCTGCCTTTTTGCCCTAAATCTGACTGCCCCACACACACAGTGTGACCTTGCAAAACCAGGTCCCCCGCCAGCGGCGGGATGCTGGGCCCTGACTTCTGCGTGGGCTGCCGGGCGCACGCCTGTGGCTCAGAACCGGAGCCATTGTTCCCGCTCCTGACCCGCGATCGCTTGCTTGACCAAGTACATTCTCTCCTTTTCCGAGTGAGAAGCAACGTATATTGTGCTGTCCCAAGAAGCATTTTAATACCACACCTTTACAAATTTCTGGGGCGCATGCTGTGACATTGGATATAGATAGTTATATTAGCAAAAGGAGTTTTCATTACAGAACTAAAATTAAAAGACCCTAAAAACGTTGGTCTAGGCTAATGTGATTCTTAGTCACTTTAAGCATCTTATGAGCATTAACAAATGAAAGATGGGGCTGGAGCTCGGTGGTGGAAATGAAGTTTAGTAGCACAGACCCTGGACTCACTCCCCAGCACAGAGGAAGGCAAGAGAAAAAAGGTAGGTAGGTTTGGTACAGGAGAAACGTAACTCCCAACCCGCCACATGGCAGATGTGCTGGGTTAGGGTTTCCTAAAATCAAAGAATGAATCCAAAAAACAAAGGCGATTAAGAGTAGGAAGAGTTTATTGGGGAATAGTAATAGCTCCTGAGAGGCAGGAGGCGTTCCAGGTAGGCTGCTACCCAGGCCTTTTGTCAGAGGTAATTTATACAACAGTTATAGTGTGGGTACAACCTGGGTCAAACTATAATCAAGCAATAAGATTAGAGCCACTTAGCTAACATTGATCCTGTAGGGAAGCAGGGCATGTAGCAAGGGTGTATGGCTGACATCATTACCCTTGGCTTATCTGTGCCTTTTTGTTTATTTGTTTGTTTTTTATCTTTTCGAGACAGGATTTTGCTATGCAGTTCAGGCTGGACTTGAACTCACTTTGTAGCCCAGACTAGCCTTGAACCCACAGCAATTCTCCTGTCTCAGCCTCCCAGGTGCTGAGATTACAGGCATATACCACCACGCCCAACTATCTGAGGAAGGGATGTGTCCAGATGTCCTGGTCATCCCAACCGAGTGCGTGATGCATATCTGGACTTAGTGGACTGGGGGATACTAATTACAGTATAGTTTCAAGTTCTGCTTATCCCCCAGGGAAGTATGAAGGACTGGCCTTTGTGACTTTACCTCGAGGCTTCTTCAGATGCACTCTGCCCTGACCTGTACAGCTCTTGTTCTTGAGATGAAGGACGGCAAGAGGATGAGAAAATAGAGACAAAAGTGGGGGTCAAGTGGAACCCTCTTCAGATGGGAAGAAAGGAACTGCTCCCTCACTGTAGCGGTGTTTTTTTTTGTTTTTTTTTTTTTTTTTTTTGCGGCACCGGGGATTGAACTCACAACCTTGCGCCTGCCAGGGCAGGTGCTTAAGGCACTGAGCCAAACTCCCGGCCCTGGTTTTTTTGAGGCAGGGTCGCACTATGTAGCTCAGGCCGGCCTTACGCTCGCGTTGTAGCCCAAGCCGGCCTCGAACCCACAACGCTCCGCCTACCTCAGCCTCCCGAGTGCTGGGATTAAAGGCGTGCGCCACCACGCCCGGCTTGTAGCGGTGTTTTTATACATTTAGCAACACAATGTCACATGGTATCCCTCTGCCTAGCAACCCATTGCTTGGATCGTCTAGCAGCTTGGTGTTTTTCTGGACTGAAGAAGCTTCTTTATATGGCTTGCTTGGAGGGCTCTTTGTTCTTAGGATGGCCCTGCCTGATCAATTTCCAGCTTCAGGGGCTCCCTACATATCCCTGTTTTTCGTTCTGTTATAGCACAGGGTGGTGGTCAGTTGAAGCTGGAGCAGCTGCACTTGGAGAACTCTGTAGAAGATCCTTTTATTCTTGAACTCTTTCCATTTTGAGTGAACTCTCATTTAGGTGAAAGATTTCTAGTCCAAGGATTTCTAAGTCCCTGCATTTAGCAATTAAAACCCTGTACAGTCCATTAATCCACAACAGTAGTCAGTTATCAGTGTAGCCAGCATTTGTCAGAAAGTGTTAGTGATTTAAGTTTCTTTGATAGCTAAAATAAGACCTGTATTAATTACACTTACTCTTTTGCTATCTATCAAAGTCAGTTAAGTTTCCTCAGGAAATGCCTTGGAACTATGCATACCACCTCTTAGCTCTTCTGTTGGTGTCAGCTGTCTGGATGAGTCATGGCCATTGTTTGACCAGGTTACTTTCTGTGAAAGCTTGGGAGACCTTTTTTTCTCCTGGTGACTCTCCTTAGGCACACCACACACCGATGATCACTTTTCTCTGTTGTCTCATAATCTTGATCAGAAGACCAAGGATTCACTGAGTATAGCATGATGCAGCAGAGGTTCTGTTATGTCTTGGGTCCTTATTGACATCAGAGAGCTGGGGCCAAAATATTGGCTATGCTCTTAGTCCATCTACCTTTCCAGTTTTTTAGTCTCCAACCCTCAGTTGTTGAACATCCAGAAGAAAAGGTTGATAACAGTACACTGTAGTAGAGGTGGTAAGCTTAACATTTTCTAAATATCAAACACCTTGTAACATTAAATCAAACCATTATTTTCAAGTAACCATGGATGATTTGACATTTGAATACTTATACAATGTTAACAAACGGTTACATATTTTACACAGAAAATTAGAAATCAAAACCATACATGTTATAGCATGTCAGACATGACATTTTATAACACACCTGAATTTGCATTTTGACATAGAGTACCCCCTTTTAGTCAATCATCCCTACCTAATACATGAGAAGATTTTACCCAAATTGTTAACATATAGTGGGATGTACCTCTCATAAGTTTTTGTTAAAAGCAGAGGTATGAATCTGAAACAAAATTCTGTCACCATAAACAATCCCTGTTTTACATTTTGGAAAACCTGTACATCTGGGTGGCTGAATACATTAATATACCATGAAGTTAATAACAATCATTTGTCATAGCCATATGAAAACCTTTGTATCAGAGCATCTTTAAATCAAAAACCTTATAGTCCAGAGTCTTTTGACAATGACCAATGTAAACATATTACAATAATATATTTTTCTAACTTTAGTTATAAGGCTATGGAGATCACTGGGGCCTCCCATTAATGAACAAGAACGGGTTAATGTTACCAGGCAGCTGCTTTCTCACATATCAGCTGGAGTCCTGTCCAACATCCTCCTCCCACTCTAAGGCATTTTTAATCATCTTAATAATTTTTTGATGACTAATGAAAACCCAATCGCAACATTTAACATTATTTTTGAACCAGGTAGAAGCATGTTTTCTAAATCTATAATCAAAATTAAACTTCGATCAAATGATTCAAAAATGCAAAAGAAAGAAAAGAGAAAAAATTGTTGAGCTCACATAAAAAGGAACAGCTATTCACAGAATGGACAAGTGGACAGATGATCTGTACAGATTAGAACAGACATAGAAACAAGCATACAGCTTATAGGTGTCTGCAAGAGCTCTCTAAGTTCCTGGGGGACTATTTATACACCTGTATCATACCTCTTTGCTGAACTAGCTGCTTCTTATGCCCCATGTTCTCAGGACTAGAACACCTGTTCACTTCCAAGACCCCACGCCCTCAGGGCATGACTCAGGTGCTCTGTACCCTTGGGCACTCCTGTATAGGCACTTGTGCTTTTGGCCCCACATGTGTGAATGATCACTAGCTCAGCAACTCCCAACAACAGCTTCACAGACTGGACAAACAGACAAATACATAGGCAGACTAACAAATATTTTACAAAATCAGAATGCACTCAAATATATTTATAGCAGAATTTAATTACAAAAACTTTTTACAGTTGTAGAATTTGTAACTATAAATAGACTAGTCAGGTTTGTTGTAGGTAAATTAGCAGAGATCTCTTATAAAAGAATTTGGAAAGGACAAAATCTGTAACATTTTTTATTTTACTTTAAGAACAGTAGTAACTTTTGTGTTTCCCTCTTTTATTAAAATTTTTGTTGCCAGGTGTGGTGGTGCACGCCTTTAATCCCAGCACTTGGGAGGTTGAGGTAGAAGGGGCGTTGTGAGTTCCAGGCCAGCTTGGGCTACAGCTTGAGCGCAAGGCTGGCCTGAGCTACATAGTGTGACCCTGCCTCAAAAAAAAAAGTAGGGCTGGGAGTTTGGCTCAGTGGCTTAAGCGCCTGACGAGCAGGTGCAAAGTTGTGAATTCGATCCCCAGTGCTGGGAAAAAAAAATTTTTTTTTTTTGTTTGGCGCCAGGTGTGGTGGCACATGGCTTTAATCCCAGCACTCAGGAGGCTGAGGTAGGAGAAGGGTTATGAGTGCAAGGCCGGCTTGGGCTACAACATGAGCACAAGGCGGGGCTGAACTACACAGAGCGACCTTGCCTTAAAAAACTAAGGCTGGGAGTTTGGCTCAGTGGCTTAAGTGCCTGCCTGACAGGTGTGAGGTTGTGAGTTCGATCCCCGGTGCTGCAAAACAAAACAAACAAAAAAAAACAGGGCTGGGAGTTTGGCTCAGTGGCTTAAGCACCTGTATGGCAGGTGCAAAAGGTTGTGGGTTAGATCCCTGGTGCTGAAAAAAAAAATTTTTTTTTGTTTGGTTATCTCTACATACTCTTATCACCTATTTTGACCTTTGGTTTTTGTTTTCTGTTAGCACTGGGCACCCTGGGTCAATTAAGGTTGGTTCTGGCTTCATCCCTTTCTATTAGCTGTGGCATGATGGTCTCTGAGGCACCACTGCCATAGGACTGACATCAGCTTCTTGAGAGGTGGAATCAATGCCTCTGGGTTTGGGTCCGTAATAACCACCAGTCAGCACGCTCTGCCACCCAGACGGGCCGTTCATCACTTTCTGGAAAAACACAAGCATACCCTGCACCCCAAATTAGCACTGGATTGGGTGCTTGTATAAAGATCCTTTTGTCTTTCTGCTCTGGTAGTTCCATTTTTAATAGAATTTTTAAAAATTTAATGGTATATACTGCCAAGTGAAGTCTATTATAAGGTGCAATTTTTTTTGTTTGTTTGTTTTTTTGTTTTGCAACACTAGGGATTGAACTCACACCCCCGCGCCTCTCAGATAGGCACTTAAGCCACTGAGCCAAACTCCCAGCCCTGGTTTTTTGAGACAGGGTCACACTATGTAGCTCAGACCGGCCTTGTGCTCACCTGTAGCCCAAGCTAGCCTCGAACTCACAACGCTCCTCCTACCTCAGCCTCCCGAGTGCTGGGATTAAAGGCGTGCGCCACCACACCCAGCTCTAAGGTGCAAATTTTGAGGGTAAAAATTCCTCTTTGTTTTTGTAATTAAAATTTGAGAAAGCTTAACAATTTCTAGCCTGTATTATGTTTTTTGTTTTTGTTTTTTGGGGTACTGGGGATTGAACTCACAAGCTTGCGCCTGCCTGACTGGTGCTTAAACCACTGAGCTAAATCTCCGGCCCCATTTTTTTGAGATAGGGTCTCACTATGCAGTTCAGGCTGACCTTGAACTCACTTTGTAGCCCAGGCTGGTCTCAAACTCACAACGATCTTCCTGCCTCAGCCTCTGGAGTGCTGGGATTAAAGGTGTGTGCCACCACGCCTGGCTCTAGCCTGTATTATATATGAGGAACACCGTTTTAACAATTTGTCCAGTCTGTATCCAGGTTAAATGGAACTATTTGCCTAAGGCAGAAGCATTTTGGTGGAAGGTGGAATGGGAAACAGACGCCTGTTGAACAGTGTCTGAGGAAGTAACAGCTCATGGCAGTGTAAGGCAGCAAAAGTAGCAAGAGACAAGGAGGGAAGCATCAGCCTCCTTTATCCCCCACACTGTAAGCAGGTTACCCGCCCCAGGGTGGGTGCAGCATGTACACCATCTCTGTGCCCTCCTCCTGCACAGGACAAGGATGTTCACAAAGTGAGGACCTCAACCTCTCCACTGAGTCACTCAGTCAAGCTTCTAAACTTCAAGTTGACACAATGTTTCAGCCATTCCCATCCACCCCTTATTAACTTGGTAACCAGATACATTTCTTTTTTTTTTTAAACCAGTTTCCAAATAAAAAGACATGCTTATTTTTATTATTTTAGATCTTGGACATTATAACACAAGTTTAACAATCTTTAAAAACCAGTATTAAGTCTCTCAACATTATATTAAATTAGAATCATAACATTTTGCCCTTGTAGCTGAAACAAGCAACATGGTTTCTCCACTCATTGTCTGGGCCAAGCTCCAGGCAGGTGGAGCTCTTTGGTTTCCTGCCCTGCCTGGGGGTCTGTGAGAAGTAGAGAGAGGAGCAGAAAGCAGCAGCTTCTCCCTGGTAAACAAGCCTTTAAAAGTCTGAAAAGGTCCAGATAGATTTGTGTTCGTTTGTTTTTTCCTAGCCTTGCTCTAATAAGCTGCTTACTTTTTTTTACACCCTCCTAAGTATGTAAATTTAATTTTTTTCTTCTGGAAACAAACTCAAGAAACTTAGCAAGCTGGGTGGTGTTAGTGTATTGAAAACTAAAGTTGACATAAGAAAGCAAAAAAGACCTAAATAAACATAGAGTTACAATGATTGTGAATTTGAAGCAAATACCCTTGAAGTAAACAATTTTGAAAAACAAGAGTTTAAGAATTTACACTGCCAGATATCAAGACTTATACAAAGCCATCGTGAGACAGTGATATGCTGGAGTCAGCCTACCAGCAACTTGTGAAAGTCAAATGTTTAATTTTTAGAAGTTTTACATATTAGTTGTTGTCATATTGCTTATTTCCAATTGCCTTTTGTGACAGTATTTTATAAACAAAAATCAACAACTCACAAATCAAGACCACACTACCCATCAGCCACTGGGAGCCTGCCGGGCCACCTCAGGGAAGCTGTCTGAGCAGCAGCACCCCACTCCTTGGCAGGGCTGTTGCAGGCCCCACTGGGAGTTTTTCTGGAACAGGTAGGCCTTCCACACTAGTTTTGAATTTACACTGAGTAGCCCAACAATATCGTCATCTGCACTTTTGTTGAAGGGGCAGACGATGGCCGCACTGCCTCCTCAGATGCAATAGCCGAACAATTTTGAGCAAAATGCCCTCACACCTGCAACAAAAACAAGTAGCTTTGTTCCTTCCCTTTCCTTGAGGCTATGAATTGATGACCTGAGTGAGTATAACTTGTCGCAGATTATTGGGGATTCAAAGTTCAGTAACACAGAGTAGATATGCTGGAAACCCTCCATGCAGTCCCCCACCTGTCTGGCTTCTTTTAGCACCAATTACAAGGGAGACAGAGAAAACAGCTCTATTCCCTTAGAGGCAGAAATTCCAACCTGTGACCTAGCAAAATTTCTCTGAGCTGAAAAGGGTGAGATAGCGGCTTGTGCCTTGGTTAAAAATATCCAGTGTTGTAAAACAGAATTCACAGCGAAGCTGTCCTCTTGCAAGGAAGAGTTGTCCCTCTTCTCTCCTTATCTAATTGAGCAAAGCCAGAGGGCTTAAACTCCATTGGGGTTTCTGTTGTTCCACCATCTTTTTCTTACATGGGACTTGATTTTAAAATACTGCTCTGAGCCAATTCCTTCGTGGCTATCTCAACAAGCTTATAATCATTAAGATACTTCCTAATCAAAATCCATGAAGGAAAAGTAAATACTGGAATCAAGCATACAACCACCAGCTTGTAAATGTCTTATGGAAACGAAGTTCACAAGTTACCTGTGAAGATAAAATTGCACGCCAGTTTGAGGGTGGATAGGCCATTCAAATTTTGTCTTCTACTATATCCAGATGGCATCCACCTGACCTGGAGTGGAATCAACCCAAAGGATGCCTTGAGCACATTCTCAGATAGAAATAAGAAAGGGACGCCCAATTATTTCTTTTTGCATAGATAGGTAGCTCAATGTCAAAGCCTCTCTTTTGGAATACATTCTTAAACACTAAAAGATGTTCATCACTTACATGTTGGTTTTCACATTATGGATGTGGGTAGCTTAATGTCAGAATCCCTTTCCTCCTTGGAATGCATACTTAAGCACTGGAAGATGTTCAATTCTTACATATTGAAAAAGGGTCGTGGGCCAGGAGTTTGGCTCAGAGGCTTAAGTGCCTGTCTGGCAGCCTAAAAAAAAAGAAGGAAGGAAGGAAGGAAGGAAGGAAGGAAGGAAGGAAGGAAGGAAGAAAGAAAGAAAGAAAGAGAAAAGAAAAAGGGTCATTTGATATTTCTCAGTAATTGTGCATGGTCTGCCTGCTCACTACAGCCAAAATGAAATACAGAGGGAAGTATTATGTTCTTTTGCAACTAAAATCATACTAAAAAAGAGGAAAAATGGTCAGAATTGCCTTATGTTCAAACTTTTTTTACATTAAGAAATATTCTTACTTATGCTCAAGGTATAATTATAATTCATATGAGACTATCCTCATTCATAGGTCTCTTTCTCTCAGTGACTTAAAGTAAATTAAGCTAAAACTAGGAAAATTTTCAGATGACCTTGATAAGTACATTGGTGTCTTTAGAGGATTTACTCAGACCTATGAGCTAGGCTCAAAAGATGTAATGTTTGTCTTAAATCAGACATTGACTTCTAATGAGAGACAAGCAGCATTACAAATTGCTATTGCATTTGGAGATGAATATCATACTGTTAATTTTAGACAGCCAAAAGTCAACAACCAGGGAAACCACCAGTCCCCACTAGGGCACAAGCAGTTCCCACTCAAGACCTACTAGCCAAGCAACCAGACAGGAGACTGGAGCAGGGGACATTTTTAAGTGTGTATTCTTGAAGGGCTAAGAAGAACAAAAACCAAGCCTTCTGGTTATTTTAGATTGTCAGCTATTTTTCAGGAGAGATGAAAACCCCTCTAACTTCTTAGATCGTACCCTCAGGGGAGAAAATTTAAAAGGGGCTGGGGGAAAAAAATAAGAGAAATAAAAGGGCCAGGTGTGGTGGTACACACCTGGAATCTCAGCACTCAGGAGGCTGAGGCGAGAGGATTGCTGGGAGTTCAAGGCCAGCCTGGGCTACATAGTGAGTTCAGGAACAGCCTAAATCACACAGTGAGATCCTATCTCAAAAAACTAAAAGAGGGTCGGGATATAGCTCAGAGACACAGCACCTGCCTGTCGAGTGTGAGGCTGTGAGTTCAATTTCCAGTACCAGGAAAAAAAAAAAAAAAAAAAAAAAAAAAAAAAAAAAAAGAAAAAGAAAAAGAAAAAGAAAAAAGAAAAAAAAACTAAACTAAAAAGAAAGAGAGTGAGAGAAAATGAAGAGGAGGAGAGATTGGAAGCAAGGCTGGAGGATAAAGGAAGATCAGAAATAAAAACACGAACAGAACAGAGCAACAACAACAAAAACTAGAAACCACATTCACAGTCACGTAAAAACAAGAACAAGAACAAAACAAACCAAAAAAAAAAAAAAATGAGAGAAAGAAAGAAAAAGAAAACAAGGAAAAATGTCCACTTCAAGGTTTCTCTCTGCTGTTACTGGTGGACGGGCAGAGTCCGGGTCTGAGCTGACTACTCCGAGAAGCCAGCTGCAGCTTTTCACCAGGGTACTGGATAACCCAACAAACCTGCACCTCTAGTTCCACGGAGGCTCAGGCTGGTTTCTGGCTAGCAGGCTGGAACCAGATCCATTCAGCCTGCAGCACTGTGCAGCCCTCTGGCTTGACACTGGCTGCCTGACCTCCTGCTGACTTGAACTCAGCTCCCTTACCCCGACATTAGGAGCTCCTAGATGGAGCTCTGAGTTCCAAGCTCAGTTGGCCCCTCTCCAAGCTATTTCCAGGCCAATCGCCTCTCCTGGGGAACGTCTGAACCCGAATAACTCCCCAGCCACCAAAGTCCACTGTGTCCACCGCTCCATTCCACCGGTATGTTTCTCTGTGGCGCTCTCTGGGTCACCAGTAGTCATGCGTCTGCAGATCTGAGCCTCCCCTCCCACACCAGCCGGTCTGGGCTGAGGGAGAAAGTACCGCCTGCCCCCTCCCCCTTCCTCACTGAAGTCTTTCTTCTCATTCTCCCCATGGGCTTCAGATCCTTCCTGGGTCCCGGGAACCCACCTTCTTCCTTCTTCTCGTCCACTCGTTTCCATCTTCCGGTGTCTGGACACCAAATCTCACCAAGGCTCTTTCTCTGCTGCTCACCACTCCATCATCTTCCCCAAGTCTGTATTTACTCGGTGTCTTAGTTACTTTTTGCTCGTTGCCGAGACAAAATACCTGATGCCCAAAGTTAGGGAAGGAAAGGTTTATTCTTACAGTTTCTCGGGAGTTTCAGTCCATAAAGTGGGTTCCAAGGCAGCATGGGATGACGGGGCTATAGTTCATGGCGGCTGCAAGCTGCAAGCCGCAATCTGTGCTGGCGAGAGAGAGGGCGGAAGCCGGGAAGCAAGCAAGAGGAAGACCCGCCTTCCCTTATACTGTATCTCAGCTCCATCCCTGGGCGGGTGTAGCAGTCACGTCATTAATCCTGGTGCTAGACAACAAACTGATCACAAGCATCAGACTCAGCCCCATCAAAAGTATGAGGACTTGGGGGTACATAGCATATCCTATACACTCGGCTAACAATGAAATTTCTATTTCATAGAACACAACCACCAGCACGGCACTGTGCTTCGATACCCCCGGAACCCGTACACTGAGCGTTAACTGACCCACAACGTGCAGGATCTCCACACCTCACTGTTTGTTTGCTGGGGATGCTGGGCATTAAACTCAGGGTTTCACAGACGCTACATGCACGCTGCCCCACTGAGCGTCACCTCTGGGCTCTAAACTAATTTTTTATGACAATCTGTTTCTTGTCAGTTGCAATGATACTGCCCACCAGGAACTTATATTTTAGCCACACTGCTAAGTACGATGGTGCTAAATGATGAGAAGTCTCACTTGGGTAGCATGAAGTTAATAAGCACATTCAAGGCTCTGTGTTGCCTGTTTTCTGTAACTGAGTACCACAGATGAATTTATAAAAAATAGAAGCTTATTCATCTCCCTGCTCCAGCGGCTAGAAAGTTCCAAGGCACGATGCGGGCACCTGCTGAGGGGCTTCTTGTTGATCCTAAGGTGCGAGCAAACCTGCTAACTGGGCCACTAAATCACAGATACCAAATTCATCAGCTCTCTAGTAACACAACACCGGGGGTGATTAACTTATAAAGAGAAAAGGTTTATTTTGGCTCACAGTGCTGGAGCCTCCAGTCCACGCTCACTCGGCCCCA
>RJWM01036959.1:0-17796 GCA_004363535.1 Dasyprocta punctata
CAATGGTCATTCGGGAAATGCAAATTAAAACAACGCTGAGATTCCATCTCACTCCAGAAAGAATGGCCAAGATTAAAAAATCAACCAACAGCAAATGCTGGAGGGGCTGTGGGGAAAAAGGAACTCTTCTCCACTGTTGGTGGGAGTGTAGACTGGTGCAGCCACTGTGGAAGTTGGTGTGGAGATTCCTCAAGAAGCTGGGATTGAAGATCCCATTCAACCCAGCTATCCCACTTCTGGGCATTTTCCCAGAAGAATTGAAAATATCATACCACAGTGATATCTGTGCACCCATGTTTATAGCAACCCAATTTGTAACAGCCAGATCTTGGAAACAACCCAAGTGCCCATCAATCAAAGAATGGATAAAAAAGATGTGGTATTTTTATACAATGGAGTACTACTCAGCTATTAAGAAAGATAGCATTGAGACTTTTGTAAGTAAATGGTCACGACTTGAGACCATACTCGTAAGTGAGATAAATCAAACCCACATGTGTAAATACCATATTGTCTCCCTAGTGTAAGAAATGGAAAAGTATGTACGATCCAAAATCCATAATAAATACTACATAAGGGTAAAAAACAGCTCAAAGAGCAAAAGTAACTGGGAAGGGAAAAGGCGGAAAGAGAAAAGGGAAGAGGAAAAGATATAAACCAGTATATATGTATATGTAAGATAACTAAAATGAACACACTGCTGAATGTATTCGTTATTGAGAAAGAACAATTAATACTCATGATTAGATCAATTTTACATGTCTATATCTTTTAATGTAAGTAACCATTTTAAAGATAATGATACGCAGTACTGCAACCATTGTCAAGTTTCTATCATCCGATTTTGTAAACCTGCAATGTTACTGTTGTGTATTTACTCTAGTCATTTGTTTGTCTCTTTTGTTTGTTGTCTTTGTTTTATCTGTCTTTTTTTTCTGTTTTATCTTCCCTTAAAAAAAAAAAAAGATTCTATCATCCTGTTTTGTAAACCTGCAATGTTATGGTTGTGCATTTACTCTAGCCATTTGTTTGTCTCCTTTGCTGTTTGTCTTTGTTATGTGTGTCTTTTTTTCTCTTAAAGAAATTAAAAAAAAAAACAAATAAACAAACAAACAAAAGGAAAAGCTAATCAAGTGATAGAGCTGTAGTGAGCTGGATGACTATTTTTCCCACTGCTATTCTATGGAAACTATTTGTTTTATTGGATATAAACCGTGAGTTGTTGTGAAATTTACTTTCTGAATGTTTGCTAGGCACAGGAAGGAGCCAGGTATCATTACTCCAGAGCCATTTTAGTGGTGGTCTAGGGACGTTCTCCACAGATACTAACTGACCAAGACCTGCATTTGGTTTCTATGACTGTTAAGTCATACAGAAGACATTTTTGAAGTGGTCTACAGGTTTAGTCTCCCTTTCAAAGCAGTTGGGCCAGGCTAAATTAAATGTTTCTTACTGGCGGTCAGGAGTTACTGGGTACCATAGGAAACAGAACCTGGTGAGGAAATCTGGGAACATGAATGGGAGGAGTTCTGGGGACATGACCATCGGAATATGGCTCCCTTACCTTGGCTACTAACCCAGCGTTTCCCTAGTCAGAAGTTTGTTGGGGACTGCACTGTATGCGGGTAGGTGTGAAGAAGATCTTACGTGCTCTTATAGGTGTTCTTGTGAAGAAAGCTGGTGTCAGGCCTTGACACCTGAAGGTTGGACCAGCACCTGAAGCTAGTGGGAAGTGCGAGTCCAGGAGAGGACAAAGTGGCAGTTCCTGGGACAGGTGGCCTGCAGAGACTTCGGGACAGCCCTGCTCCTCCACTGCCACAGAAGGACCACATATAAAATCTCAAATGCTGCCAAGACAGAGTTTTCTTGTATGCTAGTGGTATTGACAGATTTAGTTCTCGCTAAAGAAGAAAAGTTTTTCTTGAGTTATTCCTGGGCAGGGAGGTGGGGAAAAGTGCGGCTCAGGCAGTCAGCTCTTCTGAAAATGTTTTTTTTTTTTCAGCTGAAGTTTTTAATTGGGAAAAATACGTTACTCATCTGTTAAAAGTACAGTTTGAAAATCTTTGTAACCTAAGCATACCTCTTAGTGGCTTCCTTTGTGCTGCAGCCAGGATGCTGGCCTGTTCTACAGTTTGCTGTTGGAGCTGTAGTTTGCACTAATGCTGCTTCAGATGCCGCCTCACGTACAGTCCACCCCACCCGCCCTCCCACGACTACTTTCCAGGGACTCTGCAGGTGCGAGGTTTGGCCGTTGAACCTCATCCTGGTGCTAAATAACTGTTTTTTTATGTTTCACATATTTATAGATCATAGAAAAAGAGGGGTGTGGGGCACACATAAAAGAGAGTATTTCTATACCTGGATAATTCATTTCTATGAATTGGAAACAAGGGAGTTGTTCTCAAGCATGAGTTTAGGCCAAACCAGAGAAAGCAACTATTTACAAGGAACGTACATTGCATGAAGTATTATGGGTAATTTAGGATGATTTAAAATATGGAAGATGAGCACAAGTTCTACACAAGTCCTATGCTATTTTATGTAAAGGACTTGAGCATCTGTAGGTTTTGGTATCTACGAGATGGTCCTGGAACAAACCCCCACAGATATCAACAGATTACTGCACTTTCTTCTTTGCTAACTGAATCAAGGGGGAGATTTCCTTATACTGACTGCATTCAGCTTCTATCTTGCACAATAAAATTATTGAAGGATAACTTCTTCTGTTCAGGTGTCAAATGCATTGTTATACAAGAGATGGGTCTATGGAGAGCCTTCTAAAAACAAATTTCAATTTCAAGGAAAATAAAAAAGCAAAATTAACTTCAGAAGTTTTTTTTTTTTTAAACCCAGGGACTTTTTTTTCTTAATCTCAAAATAAGGGTTATTTTTGCCACAACATATTCTTAATGTCCATAAACTCCAAAAAGCATAATTAAACCACATAATTTTATTGCAAATGTAAAATATACAAAAACATTTAAAATCTCTACTCTAAAATGAACAATATTGATAAACATTTGAAAAGTATAAAATTTCCTGAACATAATTTAAGATATATGAGAACATTTCACATATATTAATACAAATTACTTTTTTTTTAAACATAGCTTTGTTGAAAAGTAAAATTAGCATTTAGTATAGTCTTACTGGTTTTTGGAAAAAATATTTTTGCTGGACTACTATATCAGTACTGATAGTACCATGATGGAATTCACTTTCACTTGGAGAATGTAACAAACTGAGAAGAGATTAAGGGTTTACAAATCCTGGCATTCAGCAATCCTTACATTTCTAGTAACGAGACTAACAATTAACAAGTTGATCAAGGAGAACTAAATTTATCAAGTGCCATAAAATACTGAGCTTGATGCAAGGTGTTTTCATGTAATAGTTTAAAATAATGGGTGTTAATTTTATGTTGCTAATTCTAAAGTGTTTTAGGAACTTCTGTAATCTGAACTAAAAATCATTAACTATTGACTGAAGAGTAAAATTGTAAGACAAAAAATAAAGTCATTATTTTTACAGCTTTGAGAAAAGTTTTCTTTTTTTTTTCTTGTGCTGGCACAGTTTTATAATCCTTAATGATATGTGTACCGATATTCACGTAATAAATCTTACAAATATATCTATGTGATGATAAATATATGCAAATATTAAAATACATACATATGTACACACACATATGAAATAATCAGTTAGACTAACATAGTTGGTGTGAATGAGGAATCCAGCATTTTATTCTTCAACAGCATGTTCCTATTCAGGAAAATTAGTGTTAAGTTTGCAAACATTGTAAGGTTTTCAATCCATGTATTCACCACTAATTTTTACTTTTTCTTCTTTTTGTGCTGGGAATTGAACTCATGACCTCGCACTTGCTAGGCAAGCACTTGCAGTGCCTAGCTAAATCGCCAGCCCCATCCACCACTAATTTTTATATAGAACACTTTTCAAATATTTCATTATTTTCCCATATACTACAACCCAGATCTTTTTCAGTCTTTCTCCTGGGCATATAAGTCAATACCAGTTCACTTCCTAATCTAAGATACACACTGATCTTTGTGTTTCAAGAAACTTTGACCTGGGCACAATGTATTAAGTGCAAAACTTGACATTTAAGGTATCAAGTAACAGGTGATATTTAATAAATGTGTGAAAGTTGAATTCTGCAGAGGGGAGCGCCACCATCACACCCTTGGGTTAGATGTCAAAAATGCCATGAACTTCCTCACCAAGAAGGTTTTCTGGGGAAACCAATGGAGTTCTCAATACTCAAAAGAATATTTAAAAAGTTCTAGTTTTCAAATACTACTGTAGTGGTTGATTGATTATGTCAACTTGAAACATTTAGAAGCCTAACTAAAAGAGCTTAGGAATTCTACACCCTAGGGTGGCTCATCACCAGGACGGTATATAAGAGAGAAGGAGGAAGGACAATTCCATTCCATTCTTTGGAGGAGCTCCAGTCTTTGCCTTTGGTTTGGACATCGTCTCCTGGCTTCCAGCGTACACTGTTCTGCCTTCCAGCGTAGATTGTTCTGCCTTCCAGCGTAGACCTTTCGGCTCTCCGTCGCAGACCCATTAGCCTGCTGGTGCGGACTTGCACAGAACACTGGTGTGAACCCCAGACCTTGGATAGAATCCTTCGGCCTCCAGTGTGCAAACAACTTTTGCACGCTTCCTCATCCAACTCTGTGGCTGACCATCGTAGGCCTATCCTGTAATTTCTATCCTTTGTATATCTTGTGTAATTTCTGTTTCCTCTAGTAAACCCTAAATGATACATAATTTGGTACCAGAGGAGTGGGGTCATTGCTGTGACTATTCCTGACCATGTGGTTTGAGAGCCTTTGGAAATGGCTTGCAGGGAAAGTTTGGAAAGGTTCGGAGATGTCGCCTACATGCATAGAGCTGGAAAAGCTTAGGCTGTTCTGTATGGGAGATTCTGGTCAGAGCTCAGGAGACCAGAAGGCTGATAGAAAGCCTGCTGGTAAAGACCAGGCTCGGGAGATTTCTGCTGGGAAGAAGAACAACATTGGGTGTTGGACTCCACACAATGTGTGTTACAGCTTTGCAGAAAGTTTGTCTGCGTTCTGTCCATGCCCAGAGACTTTGCCTGAGACTGAGATTAAGGACAAAGGACTAATCACTCTACAGAGAGAAATTTCCAGGCAATCTAGTGTTGAAATGGTGGCCTGGCTTTTGTTGGGGGCTCTTAGCCAGATTTATGTTGTAGGTAAAGAGCAAGGAGCCCGGCATGGTGATTTAAAACCTTGTGAGTTTGGCCAGGAAGCTGTGGACTTTAAAGATGGAGCTGAGACCTTGATTACTGAGAAGGAACAAAAGAATAAAAAAGATGGCCTGGGGGCATCCCGGGAAGCAGTGGGCCTCCGCCCTTTGCAGCCTCAGGCCTTCAAAAATGAAAGAGTTTGCTTGGAGGAAAAAGCAGCAGAGTGCCCTATCCCGGGGTGGCGATGAAAAGCCGCAGAGTGCCCTGTCCCAGAGTGGCAACAAAAAGCCGCAGAGTGCCTTGTCCCAGAGTGGCGACAGAGGCCACGCCATAGCCCAAAATGGCAGTGGCCACACCAGATTCCAGAATGGAGGCATAGAGAAACTGTTCCTCACAATCAGGTTCAGAGAGCTCAGCGATCCAGGCAGCCAACCCCTACAGCCAAGAGAGAGGAAAGCCTGGCTACTGCTCCAGCCTGCAGCAGACCTTGGCGGCATCCATGTGGCGCTGGTTTTAAGTACAAGAAAAGGCTAAGGCAGCTTCCACCTTGCCTGCAGAGAGCAGTATGTAAAGATGTAGGGATGGAGCCGACATACAATGTAAGGGAAGGCAGATCTTCCTCTTGCACTTCCTCTTCCGCCTCTCTCTCTCGTCAGTGTGGCTTGCGGCTTGCAGCTTGCAGCCGCCATGAACTGTAGCCCTGTCACCCCATGCTGCCTTGGAGCCAACTTATGGACTGAAACTCTGGAGAAACTGTAAGAATAAACCTTTCCTTCCCTAATTTTGGGCGTCAGGTATTTTGTCTCGGCAATAAGCGAAAAGTAACTAAGACAACTACTTTTTTCAGGAGATGCATCTACAAATTTGTCTTCATAGCTTATATATCTGATATACAAGTGAAAGGAATCACCAGCCAACAGAATATACATGTATTCAACATGCAATATCAATCCACGGATCTTCCATGATAATCAGTTTTCAAAAATTTAGAATGCCTTGAACTATGCTGAAGATTCTAACAGCGGTTTACACAACATGGAACTATGCTGAAGATTCTAACAGCAGTTTAAGACTTTGCTGTCATTTCAGATCATTGCTGTGAACGTCAGTCATTGTTCACCAGAGTTGCAGAAATGCTGAGGTCAGTTTAACAGAATTCTGAGTGGCAGAGTTTACTATTATCCTGGTTAGGCTTGACTTGGTCAGAAACAGAAAAGCAAAATAACGTTTGAAGTTAGAGTAAGAAACAATCCAGTCAGCTTAAAAGTTTCTATTTGGTAGAAGGTTTGTTTTGACAGAAGTTTCATCTAGACATATGATAGCAAATTTGTTTTCTATAATATCAGTAGGTGATAGGAAATCTGCCCATAAACAATAAAGCTCACCAAAAATGTTACTCCTGCCATGAATCTGGGATGAAACAGGAAAACTGTATGAAAATTATAATGTGAAAAAAGTATCTCCTGTAATAGCCTCTGAGGTCTTACTATTTTGGTTTCCTGAAGTTCATTCTCCTTCCCACTCTCCTTGAGCACATTATCAGTAGCTGTATGGAAAAATGTGGCCAGGATGAATTTAACAGAGAAAACCAAACTGGTCACTTATGCTCATTTTGAAAAGCTAGTAACTGATTATAATTTCTTTATTAAGGGTTATAGCACCAAATTTCATGAAAATCATTAGGATAATTTGTTTCAGGTCTTTTTTTTTTTAACAAAGATTTTTTTCCAGTTGTTTCCAAACAGCCTTGGGAAACCTACCCTCTAGGTATAAAATATTTTGAGAAAAATTAAAGTGGACCATATAATCCTGAAAAAAGGTAGCAATTATTTCACAAAAATATCTGCCATCAAGAAAATTAACCTATGGGATAATAAAAGAATAGGATAAAAGGAATATAAATAATTTTAAAGTTGCATTCACTTGGACTTTCCCAGAAAGTTCATTTTGTCTGATGCCATCCGGATCTGTGTGTAAAGAACCTGTCCATTGTATGTGTGTTTTTGGGAAAATTTGTTTCCTTTATCTGAGGTCTGAAGCACTTTCCTCCTTTTTCCATCCTCCCTCTTTAATTGCCAGTAAAGTTTTATACTTTGTGAATAAGCCACAATTGATGTCTTCATGGGTGGGTGTGCTTATTCATTTTGGCCACTGAGGTATAGATTCTGAAAGAAGGCCTGTTTTTTTCTTTAATACTCTGCCCTTTAGTTTTCCAGTTTAAAAAGAAGGAAATTGCTGAAGGGAGGATAAAGCAACAGCATTCTCACTTCTCAGTTTTAATAATGTGGGATTATGATTCAACAGAGAATGGTGACCCCATTGACCAGAACACAGATAACTTGGTCTGTGAATTACCATGAATCTAGGAATAGCCACCAAGGAAATGAGGCACCACCTGGCAAAGTGAAATCTATTGTGGTCAGAAGAGATTATTCTGAGACCAATATAACTCCTTGACTTCTTTTATGCTTAGGCAATATTTGAAATAATGAATAATATTTGAATAATGTGAAGTTATGGAAAGATGCAGAAATCTTCTGAAAAAATATCAAAGCTTGATGGTCAAATTTATGGCCCAAGTGAACAGCTTTTTAAATTTGGCCTCACATTTAAACTATCAGAAATTTAAAAACACCTATTTTCTCAATTGTACTTCAAGAATAAGTCTTCTTTTTTCTCTCAAAGTGTCTTATATTGTGAAAAATTTAGGATTTATAGAGTCTTTGATCATCAGTCCTGCTAAACAAGGTTGTGTCATCTTCATATCCTGCTACTGAAAAATCTACATTCTCTAATAACATGTAATTGTTCTCACTGGCATTTGGAGAAGGGATTTTTTCCTTAGCAGTGGATGTCAGGTCACTCCAGGTAATATTCGTATTTTTAAAAGCATATAGAAGGAAGATGCCATTGATAATAGTGAAGAACCCACTCAAGGTTCCGATGATATCTCCAGCTTTCATGCCATACCACTCTTGGAATAAGATGGCAGAGCAAGTCACCACCATGGATGTGAAGAACACGTAATAAATAGGAGTCACAAGAGATGTATTAAATGTGTCCAGTGCTTTGTTGAGATAGTTGATCTGTGTTGTTACTGAAAGCACAAGTATAGCCAGCAAAATAAAGACCAGTGGATTCTTGTAAGTTGGCTTCTGACCTAGTAGTTCCTTAATGGCAATCCCCAGGCCCTTGACAGAAGAAACTGAAAATGCTCCAATCAGAGAACAGATTGAAATGTAGACCAGTATATTGGTCTGTCCTTTCTTGGGAGCTACAATTAAAATGAGCACCAAGGAGATCACAGTTACGATCACAGCAAAGAAGATAAATCCTGTTAAAAAGAGAAAAGAATTACACTTTGGGAAATGTTAGCTTTCAGAAAAGATCACACCTTTCCGAAATCTTGTTAGTCATGAATTTAAAAACATAGGTGCTTTAGAAATAGAAGATTAAATTAAAAACAGTGACATTCTATTGCACAGTTTTCATTTTTTAAAAAACTTTCACAAACACATCATTTGAATCTTGCCAGTATTATTAGGTCAGACAGGTACTGTCATTTTTTTTTTTTAATTTAGAGTGAAAATGACCATAAATCTTATGCCTCTACCAGGCCCATCTCTCCTTTTCATTACATAGAGGGGCAGCATGGACACAAAAATAAACTCATTCACTTTTTCAGAATCGTAGTGAACAAATCTCACTGTGTCACACAATCTGCAGTTAGGCTTGCACAAGTGCTATTACCACGTTGTTATAACTATCACTTGGTTAGGCTAGAAAGAGAAGCAGACTTTGAATGTTTATTTAGGCTGACTTACAGACCTGGGTCTCTCAATTTCATTTCCATTTCCTGCAAAGAAGTGACTTCCTCTTCTTGCGGAGCATGGATAACCATCACAGTTGACCCCAATATACTTAATATGCAGCCTATTTTCCCATGAATGTTCAAGTGCTCATTTAAAAAGTAGGAAGACAATATTGCACTGCAGGGAGAGACAAAAATAAAATCATTGTGGTTCGATTACCTTTTGGTTTCATAGCAGTTCAGAAGTCACACTGAGGTCTCCCAATGAGTGGACCTGAATATGTTACATGACACTTAAATATCTGGGTGAGTTGTACACCCAGAATGGAGGCCAATCACCTCTGCTTCAATACTTTTATGTCTGAAGAGCTATCATAGACATTTAACAGTCCTGTCATCTTGCAAGACCTTCTAAGAGGCTCTGTTCATTTTCAATTGTCCCATTTCTCCTATAAAGTCAAGCGAACAAAAGATTTTTCACATTTTACTGGCGTGATATGGTATCCCTTATCTGAAATGCTTAGGACCAGAACTATTTCAGATTTTAGATATTTTGACTTTAGGAATATATGCATATACATAATGAGATATCTTGGGGAAGGGGACCCAAATCTGAACACATAATTCATTTATGTTTCCTGTATACCTTATATACATAGCTTGAGGTAGGTTTATACAGTATTTCTGGCATGCTTGTTTTACTGCAGTCTGAGTCAGATATGAAAGTGTAGAATTTTCCATTTGTGGCATTATATCCACACTCCAAAATTTCCAAACTTTGGAGCATTTTGGATTTTCAGATTATGGGTGCTCAATCTGTACATTTAGATTATATATATATACATATAGTTTTTATATAAAAGTTTTAAAAAGACCAATACATACATGAAGATTTACTCAGCTCACAGGTGATATGTAGCTAGCATTTATCAGCTCACTCACTCAGATTATCAAAATACTGGAATCCTAGCCGGGTGTGGTGGCACACGCCTTTAATCCCAGCACTCGGGAAGCTGAGGTAGGAGGAGTGTTGTGAGTTCGAGGCCAGCCTGGGCTACAACGTGAGCGCAAGACCGGCCTGAGCTACACAGTGCGACCCTGCCTCAAAAAACCAGGGCTGGGAGTTTGGCTCAGTGGCTTAAGCGCCTGCCCTGGAAGGCGCGAGGTTGTGAGTTCAATCCCCAGTACCGCAAAAAAAAAAAAAAAAAAAAAAAAAAATGTTGGAATCCTTTCATACCACTTGCTACTGCCCTGGTACTTTGGCATATCCAATGTTCTCAGGCCTTTGGTTGTCGTGCATTGGCCTCAGGAAGCTCAGGATTGGCATTCCCAGAGTATGTGTTATTGTTTAGATCTGAAATATTCCCCCCAAACTTGTGAGTTGAAGGCTTAGCTCCCAGGGCAATAACGTCCAAGAGGGGGGCCTTTGGGAAGTTTATGAGGTTACAACCTTATCAATGGAAACCCACTGATAGGTTCTTAGCTAAATGAGCTATTGGGAGGTGGTGGAAACTGTAGGAGGTGGGGCCTACTTGGAGGAAGTATGTCACTAGGGGCATGTCCTTGAAAGGTGTACTTTGTCTCTGGTGTCCTCCCCGCTAGCGACTTCCTGCAGCCACCAAGAGAGAGCAGCTTTACTCTATCATGTGCACTTTGCAGTGATATTTAGCCTTGTCTGAGTCCTAAAGCAATGGAGCCATGCCTATAATCCCAGCATTCGTAGGCTGAGGCAGGAGGATCACTATGTAGTTTGGGTTACATAGTGACTTCAAGGCCAGCCTGAACTATATAGCAAGACCCTATATCAAAAATAAAACAAAACAAAATAGCAATGGGGCTCAGTGATCTGCTGCTGGGGCTTCTGGGTGCCAGCCTCCTTCCTTGGATATTTGGCACTCCCAATAATGCAAACAGTGGTGCCCATTCACCCCCAAGATGAGGAGCAATCACCTGGTGCTTTCCTAGAATTGTCCTCATGTGGCTACTTGTGGGGTTGTAGCTTTGGTGAATACTCAGAACTATTACTGTATTATTTATTCATTTCAAAGACAAGAGTTCTGTGTGCTTTATGCATAGTAACTTCCTTAATTCTCAGGAAAAAAATCTTAGAGCAAGGATAAATAGAAGTGAGTGGGTTCAATCATAAGCTTTCTAGTAGAGGCAGATAGTGAATGGAAATGAGAAAGACAAAATTGTAGCTCAGTCACAAAATAAGAGTTCATGACCTCACTGAGCACATTCATTTGGGATCTGAACATACACAGAAAAATCAATTGTACATACTATAATCCACATGCTATTTTGATAGTCTTCCTGTTCTGAAAGAAACTGGTGGGGACCCAAACAGAGGTATCCAGCAGACAATTTAAGAACTTTAATGTGAATTGAAATTTAGTGCAAATACTGTTTTTTTAAAGTTCTCTGATAGCTACAGTCATCAATCACTGTGATCACAGGAAGAATTAGAAAGACTTTGGCAATTTATGCAGGTGAGAGATATAAAAACAAAAATAAAACTCTGCTAGGGTTCACTGAGCCACAAATATAGTACATAATTACTTTATGTTAGCAGGAAACCACATTCACTGTCATAGTGTTTACAAATAATTTTTGACTTCCCATTTCTACTGCTATTTTTTAATAGTCTAGGTAAGTGTTCTACCACTAAGCCACTTCTCTAGTCCAAGAAAAAAATTTTTATGCTCATTTTACAAATGAGGAACTTAGGTTCAGTGATCTGCCCAAAGATTTTCAGGAGTCTTAGAATTATTCTGGGTCTTCTGTATTGTCAGAGCTCAGGTTGGCACTGACTTTTTGTTTTGAGGGGCGAAAAATATATTCTTTCCTTGAAAATAAGACCTAGCCAGAAAATAATCAGCCTTGAAACCTAGAGGTTGAAAAATGCCAGTCCTGATCACCCTCTCTTCTTGCCTTACCTGCCGTTACTATTCTTTTGCTTAGTCGCTTCTCTGTAAGGCAGGGAAGCCAAGGATAGGCTGCTTGGGGCTGGCATTTTTGATTTGTAGTTTTCAAGGCTGATGATTTTTCAGCTCAGTCTAATTTTCAGGAAACCATGGTAGCAGTATGCTTCTTATAGTTTAAGCATACTATGATATTGAAATACCTGTAGAAGCCATACTCCTTATTGCTTACCTACCTTATGAGAACACTCAGGGCGCCAAGAGGGGTGACCAAGGTGGCAGGTGCAAATGTATAAGCCGCAAAATTTGCAGCCTCTCCTGCTCCCACTAGAAAGCAAGCAGAAGTATTCATGTACATGATTAAGTCACTTATTGGAAGAGAAACCCAATGACCTTTGCAAAGCAGTGGACTTTATCTCGATGACCCTAAAAGATCTAACTAAAAGGAACGATGTGCCAAGTAATCTTAATTGTCAGCTTGATTGGATTAAGAGACTCCAAGAGAGGTGATTGGGTCATGAGAGTACTATTCTCATCAGTGGATTAATCCATGGATACTTATAGCTGAGTGTGCTGTAGAAGGTGGGGCTCACTTGGACATGGGTCACTGAGGATGTCCTTTGGAAGATATATCTCTCCATGACAACACTATTCCTCTGCGGTACTCTCCGTCCCTGAGCAGTTTTCCTCTGCCAAGCCCTTCTGCCATGGTGTTTCTGCTTTGGAGTCAGCTAATCATGGATGGAACCCTTTGAAACTATAAGGCAAATAAACTTGTCCTTTAAGCTGTGGTATTAGTTATTATGTTCCATTGATGAAAAGTGGACCAATGATAACTGCTTTTTTTTTTTTTAAATAGAAGGTAGGAAAGGATTGGTATTAAGAGATTCAGATAAGCTATAAATCCCTGGCAATATAACAACTAATAGTGACTGATAAATACACATTTTAAATGACTTTCAAGCAAGATTTTAGTTACTTTGATAATGAAAACATACTCGGCCACTCTGATAAAATCCAGTAGACGTAGTTTTGGAGGAAGCAAGGAACTATTCTATTATCTCAGGAATATCTACTATCTTGCAAATTATCAGCAACAAGTAATTTGTAAAATTAGAACACTTCATAGACACCTGGTATGTAGATGGGGGACAGCTAGGAATCCCCACAAAGTCAGGCATTTCTGAATTGTAGAAAGCTACAACTAAGTAACAGTATCTGTGCCACTCAAGAAGATCCAAGTAGCTATTGTAAAATCATAATGATGTGCTCTTTTCTGTTATTTGTTTTGTGCTTTTGTATTTGAGAAACTCTAGACTTACTACACTGAGGGAAATCTTTCTAAGAATGGGCTGTTGTACGGGAGCCAAATTGTTTCACAGATCACACTGGACGCTTGCCCAGCGAATGTAGTATTTCATGCTGGGAAACTACACCAAGCAAGCAGTTACTGTAGAGAGAAAAAAGAACTCCATTTTCCCTTTCTTTGGCCACTTTGCCACCCTCTCTCCCCCAATCTACAGGGGTACTAGCATTAAGAAAATACCATAAAACAAATCTAAAACTGATTACAGAGTAATTAGGAGAGTGCACTTGTAATGAGTTCTAGAATTTTAAGTATTAAGCCTTTCTTAAATACTTAATATTATATATATATATATATATATATATTTTTTTTACAGAAAACTGAGGCAAGATGGATCCCACTCTCCTGATGAAAGAAATAAGGAAAGAAGAAGGAGGATGAGGAAAAGGAAAAATGGAGAGAGAAGGAGGGGACTTCAACGACTGCATTATATTCTTATTTTAAAAACAATATTCTAAGCCAGGCTTGGTGGTGCACGCCTTTAATCCCAGCACTCCGGAGGCTGAGGTAGGTGGAGCATTGTGAGTTCGAGGCTGGCTTGGGCTACAACGTGAGCGCAAGGCCGGCCTGCGCTACAAAGTGTGACCCTGCCTCAAAAAACTAGGGCTGGGAGTTTGGCTCAGTGGCTTAAGTGCCTGTCTGGCAGGTGCCAGGTTGTGAATTCAATCCCCGGTGCCGCAAAAAAAAAAAAAAAAAAAAAAACAATTCTAGCAAAACAGTGACCTCATGGTTAAATACCTTATATTTGTCACTAGATAAATCTCTAATGTATAGTTTTATCTCTTTAATAAGCTTTTTTACATGGCAAAAATAAAACTTTAAATGTAGTTATAAAATATTCTTGTAATATTTTCATTCTAAAGTAAGAGTAGAGGTTAAGGAGATGAAAGAGAGGAAAAAGAATCATACAGTATCTGTCTTGAGTCTTCCCAGTACAGTTCTTGCCATTTTATTCAAATGAAGTAAGAAAGTGGGTGTGAAAGTATCTTTAGAACTGAAAAGGTTATACAAATTTAAATTATTTCTATCCATCATCCTTTTAGAGTCCACTATTTGTTAAGGAAAAGGCACTCCAGTTCCTTTTTAGGATAAGTTCTTACATGTACTGGAACACGGTATTTGCTTCTGGAAACTTTAAAGACTTCTGACTGCAGAGGGAAATGATTTGCAAGTGGTCTGAAACTACAATTTACGATATCTTCTCTTTGGAAGTTTCAGACTTGGGATTTGAGAAAGTTCAGAAGAGGATTGGCGGAAAGTGAAATCAGCAGAAATAGCTGAAGGAGGTAACTGCCTTTGTGTGGCTATCACACAGCATTTAAAAGTGCTTTCTAATCTCTGAAGTCTCCCTTGCCCTGAAACAAGTCTGGGAGGAGGGAGAATGCAGACAGCCTTCACCTTTTCCCTCTTTTTTTCCAGTGCTAACAGTCAGAGAATCCTTGGATTTATTCATGTTTGGCAAAGAAAATGTACCCTTTCCAGAGAAAATATGTAGTCAGGATAGTCACAGAGTGAAATTAGGAGTTTGGGAAATACCAGAGAAAAGCACTTTTCTCAGTCCTTATGGGAAAGAAAATATGAGGTGCTCATGATGAAATACAGTATATCAACACCAACTTTTTTCTTTGTATTCTATGACAGCATTGAGCATGCAAGGATTGCAGAAAGGAAGGATGTAATGGAAATATGTCATACATTTTATACCCATAAAATTTTGGATTTAAATTCCATTCTTATCTCAAAGAAAAATTAATGTTGAAAAATTCCATGAAATATATTTGTCATTTTATGAGCAAATTCTATTCTCAGTATTAAGTACTTACTTGATAGTAATCCTGCCCACCATAGCCATTCCTTGAGGTAAGAATGACCACCTTCTCCTAGGAAAAACAACAATAAAAATTAAATTTTGAATTAAGGGAAGAAGGGTAGAAAACTGAATACCAGGAAAGGCGCCAGATTATTTTGAAAAAGGCAAGGCTCAACTGAATAAATCTGAAGTCTTTAGAGTTTTTTAGTCATTTTCGAAGATCTTTTAAAGCTTACATCAACTTTGATTTCTGCAGAAAGTTTTTTCTTCATATAAAATTGGATTTAATAATCAAGTTCAATGTACTTATGTCAGAGGTACAGACACTGAATATTATAAACTGAATATTGGGGCCAGGAATTTAGCTCAGTGGCATACGCGCCTGCCTGGCAAGTGCAAGGTCATGAGTTCGATCCCTGGTACCAAAATAAAAATAAAAATAAAAATAAAATGAACTGAGTATTTTGTTTAGCCATGGTAAAAAGCCATATAAGTCATAAATTGCACTGATAACTAATGAAGATTTTAAAAGAAAAAAGACAATTTGGATTAGTCAATACAAGAATAATAAACATTAGTTACTTAGCATATGTTACCTTGGCATAATGCATTTTTGGTCTGGTGTACTTACTGAAAAAGACAAAAAGTTTTCCTAAGGTATTCAAAAAATTATCTACTCACTACTGTCATGAGTAGTGACTGTACTACTGAAGGCATTGTTATGTTTGCTTTACAAAATGAAATTTTCTCAATTTTAATATACTTAACTCCCCAATTTTGACTTAAATGGTTTGGTTATAATTAAACTAAACAAGATATATAAGCTATAAAGATTGTCTTGTGAAGTAATTAACTATTTTTATTTAGGATTATCTTCTTACAAAATCTGCAAATGACTGAATAGGAATTATGGGACTTTATTACAGTACAGTTAGTATTTTTGGGGGGGTACTAGTGGAATAACATTTACTTTTGGCTATTTACAATGTGGATTTCTTTGTTCTTTTTTCATTTTCATTTATGATTTTGTGAATTTATTGTTTATGTCCTTAACCTATTTTCTGTCATGGCACTAATTTTTTTGTTGACTGCAGTCATTCTTTTGCATATTATGAAACTTAACTATTCTATTTCATAATTTTTCTTCCAATATTTTGTGTGCTTTTTAGTTTCAGCAAGGGTATTTCCACAGAGGAGCTATCTTATCTTTGTCTATCTATCCACTTTCTTTTGGTCAATCCATATCATACCTTCCTTTATAGGGAATCGATCCTTCCTTTATCTTTATGAGAAAAGCCTTCTTTTAGGTTTAGCACAAAAGTTATTTCATTTTAAAGTTAACCCTAAACTGTGTGGAATTTATTTTCTTGAATACTATGAAGTAGAAATTTTATATTTCTTATCGACTTTTTTTCAAACTGTCTCCACAGTTTTAATTACACAATTCACTTTTCTTCACTGGTCTGAAAAGCCACTTTTAAAAAATCACATGTTAAATGTTATGGGTATGTGGGTTCACTTATTTTTAATAATCTTTTAATATTTTATTAGTATAATGCTAGTACTAACCTACTTTAATTCATATAGCAATAGGGTATGTTTTATTTTCTACTGGTGCAAATCTGCCTCAAAAGTACATTTTTAGAAATGTTTGCATAATGTTTAGTCATTTATTTTTTTCATATGGGCCTAAATTTTTAATGATAAAAATGTACAGAAAATTCATGACTAATGAAGGCCAGTCAGGCAGAGCCTACCTGGCAACTGAAATGTCACTATACTTAATGACCTAAGTCTATTGCTATCCACTCTTTCATTTAACAATTACTTATCAGTTGCCAAATACTGTGAGGGAAGGTTCCTGCCTTTATGAATCTACTATCAATACACAAATAAACCTGTTGACAACAATAAACAACACATGCACAACTACACTTAATTCCAGGAACAATGAAGGAAACTGCTGGTGCAGGGGTAGGGTGATGGGGATCAGGTGACGGAGACCTGCCCAGACAGGGTGGTGAAAGGAGGCCTTTCTAGGGTAGTGGAATTGAAACCAAAGTCAGAAGAGCAGTCAGCTGAATGAAGGGTGGTGAGAAGAGTGTTCCAGACACTGAGAAAAGACCTCAGTCTGGGAAAGAACTTGGGTTATTCCAAGAATGAAAGAAAAGCAGGTGACTGGGATTGGCCCACAAGAGGAGGCTGAAGGGGCATGAGGGTCTGCTTTATGTAGGAGGTCACAGACTGTGAGTGACACAGCTGCCTTAAGTCAGGAGTCAGAGGCTAAGATAAACAGAAACAGTCAATGATTACGATGGTAGCATTGTGGACTCACAAGGGGACAGTTCTGTCACTAGAAACTTGAATTCATTCGCTGTGTTTCTTACCTGCTCTAGTAGCGCCTTTGCTGGCCAACTGCAGGAGGCCCTTCTTTTTCAGTATGAAGCTGAAGCCAATACAAATACTGGAACTTATGGCCAGTAGCAAGCCCACATAAAGACTGTACTTGTTTTCTACATTTGTTGAAATGCTCAAGTTGGTTATGCTGGAATTCGGGTTCGTGTAGAGGACAGAAGTCAGCAGCTGTGACACATTAGTGATCTCACACGAAGCTTGGGATGAGTTTGGACAGACCAGAGACAGCACATA
>RJWM01036960.1:0-17787 GCA_004363535.1 Dasyprocta punctata
GAGAATCCAGTTCATCCACAGGAGTTTGCATCGGCCTATGATCAATATAAAAATTATCAATGAGACATTTTACATTCTTTTCACACTATGAACTGTGTTGTTTATTTCACACAGTGTGGACATGGCCAATGTTTACGTTTTAAAAATTCGTTACAGTAAAAGACATTGCCACAAATCCCCCTCAAAATCCTCCCCCTTGCTCTGAACACACTGATCCCGTCGCCCCTGCCGCTCTCTGGAGCAGCTCTGGAGTGCTCTTTCATGAGGGTCTTTACGAGGCTTGATTAAAAATATACTGATGGGCCGGGGATTTAGCTCAGCGGCACAGCACCTGCCTGGCAAGCCTGAGGTGGTGAGTTTGATTCCCGGTACAAATAAATGAAGTGAATGCTGTTGCCAAGCGCTGTCCGACAGAAAGGCAGCTCACAGGACCACGACGCGGTGTCCTCCTCCACCTTCTTCACTGACTCTGACACCGTGCGACTCTGGCTCTTCCCCGAAGCCACAATGACCATGAAAAGTTCATGTTTGCATCGATTCAGTCGATTGAGGCAGCCACGACAGTGCAGCTAAAGACACTCAGGAAAGAGGACTTGAAGAGCTGCCGCAGAAAGTGGCCAGGACCGGGGCACGCATGAGTGTTTGAAGTGAGGGGGAGACTTTGTGGGCTTTCACGGTAATGTCTTTTACCGTGAGAGGTTTTCGAATTGAAAGGTTAGCCGTACTTTTTTGTTACATCTTGTACCCTTGCGACCCATCTCAGTCTGGACTGGTCACCTCGGAGGCTCACTGACCGCCTGTGGCCAGGGTGGCTTTAGAGGCAGATGTCAGGAGGATGACGGGGCTGTCCCTGCCTGGCAGGGGTCCAGTGCAGCCCCTGGCTTCCCTGCCCAGTGGGGGTCCCCCAGGGTCTAGACGAGGCTGTCTGTGTGCCCGGCAGCAGGGCCAGCTTGTGAGGACAGGGTGCTGTCCCTGTGGAGGGAAAGCGCAGGTGACCTCCTGATATGGGCCTCCCTCTGGGGACACAGGTCTTCCCTGGGGCCCGGGTCCTCGCCTTGGCCAGCGCCCGGACCTCTGACTCGGGCAGCTACTCCTGCGTGGCTGTGAGTGCCGTGGGCGAGGACCGCCGAGACGTCACCTTGCAAGTCCACGGTGAGTGTCCGGCAGGTGGCCCTGCGGTCCAGGCTGGGGATGGGGGGGGGAGGCAGAGTGTCCCAGCCCCATCCAAAGGCGTGTAGGGTCAGCTGGGCCTGGGGCTGTCCTGCAATGTGACAGCCCACGTGGGAGGGCGTGTGGGCAGCTGGTGGCCCTTCACGGCCAGCGGCTCCACGTTCAGGGAGCCAGAGAAGGAGCAGGAAGCAGTAGGAGGGGCAGCAGGCAGGGTCCGTGGGGGTGACGGTCCCTTCCGGGAGGGGAGTATGAGGGGAGACTAGCAGCCCCGGCCCCGGTGTGTCGTGCATCTGGGGTTCGACTCCTGCCTCCGGGACCTGGGGTCTGTCACTCTGCTCCTTGGCGCTCCCCGTCCTCATCTGTAAAATTGGGGGAGAGGAGTCCCCCCGGAAGGGCACCGTGGGGTTCGCAGAGCACACAGCGACGGGACGCTTGCTCTTCACTTTCCTCTCGTGGGGCTCATGGGGACCGCAGAGGCACGACGAGGGCTTCGGAAGTGCAGCCCCAGCTGTCTCTTCTTGGGGCCGGTCACACGTCGGCTCTCGCGTGGGGAGGGCTTTCATTCCCCAGGTGAGGAAACGGAGGCCCAGGATGGGGGAGCGTTTCCCCAAGAGCAGGCGGTGGGGCCCGGGCCCTGTGTGCCAAATCACCAGGCTCCACTGACTCTTTCTGTCTCAGGGAGCCAGGCGGACTGGGTCCGCTTGGGGGATTTTTATTGTTGTTGCAGTTTTATTATTTTTTGAGGCTCTCGCTACGTAGTCCAGGTAGGCTTTGAACTCACTGGATAGCCCAGACTGGCCTCAAATTCATGGCCTTCTTCCTGCCTCTAAATAAATTAGAATATTATTTTAAATTCTTAATGTCACTCGACTTTGTAGATTTACATGCAGTTGTAAGAAATAAAGCAGAGGGGCCCCTGGTAAGCTGGGCGTGGGGGTGCATGCCTGTGATCCCAGCACTCAGGAGGCTGAAGCAGGAGGATCCTTGCAAATTCAAGACGAGCCTGAACTGCATAGCGAGACCCCGTCTCAAAAAGACAAAAAAAAAAGAGCTCCCCTCCGTGGGGACATCCTGGGGGCTCCAGGGCAGTCCCCCCCGCCCCCTAGAACACAGCAGAGCCACAGTCGCTGGCCTTACCCCGCAGGGGCCTCCATCTGATCCAGGACCACACGGCAGGCGGGGTGCAGGAGGCTCGGGTGGCCCCATCCCAGCAGTGACTTCCGTCCCCCCACCATGTCCGTCTGGGTTGCTGCGAGTGGCCAGCCCCACTCTGGTGGTGGCCCGCCCTGCCAGTCCCAGCACGCACCTGAGGGTCCCCCCTGCGCCCTATCCAGTGCCCCCCAGCATCCTCGGGGAAGAGCTGACCGTCTCTGTCACGGCCAACGAGTCCGTGACCCTCGAGTGCCGCAGCCACGCCGTGCCCCCGCCCGAGCTGAGCTGGCGGAAGGACGGGAGGCCCCTGCGGCTGCGGCCCAGCGTCCGCCTCTCCGAGGACAAGGCCCTGCTGGAGGTGAGTGGCCGCCCCGCGCTGACCTGGCCTCCACCCGCAGCGGAGCTGCCCTGGCACAGCAGGGCCTGTGGGTGCCCTGGCTCCCCGGGAGCATCCGGCCGCCTGTGACCGGCGAGCCCTCCCCCAGGGGACAGGGGACACAGCCCCAGGATCGAAGCCTTGGGGCTTCTGCCCAGGCCCTCCTCCTTCCCCGCCCGCCCCTCTGCACCTCGAGATGGGCTCGTTCCCAGCTCTGACACCCTGGCCTCCGCTCCCTTGGCTTCCTTCCCGTGGCAGGCTCTGACCCCACAGGTGCCTGGGATGGATGTGGGGGTGAGGGGGAAGCTGGCCAGGTGGCCGTCTGGGAGGCCGTTCCGTACACCTGGGGGCCGTGGGGTTCCAGGAGGGAGCTTGGGGCTCAGCAGGGTCACGTACACGGCTGAGGACACGTGGACTGCAGCTGGGGCAGGGACACCCATCTCGGCTGCCCCTGCTCACGGCATCTCTGCCGGGCAGGTGTCCAGGGCGGAGGTGGGGGACGCCGGCCGCTACACCTGTGAGGCCCTGAACCGCGCCGGCCGCTCCGAGAAGCACTTCAACGTGAATGTCTGGGGTGAGGTCTCCAGCCCCCACACTCGGCAGGGCCGGGTCCCAGGTCCCGGTGAGGGGGGCTGTCCTGCTGCCCCTCCCCGACCAGCCTCTGCTCACCCCTCTCTGCTCTGCCTCAGTGCCCCCGGCCTTCCCCTTGCTGGAGCCCCACCCCCTGGCCGTGACGGAGGGGCAGCCGGCCAGGCTGTCCTGCGAGTGCCGTGGCGTCCCTTTCCCCAAGGTCACCTGGAGCAAGGACGGTAGGACGGCAGCCCCCACTCTGCATGCGGATGCCCCTTCCACCAGGAAGCCCTCCCTGACCCCCAGGCCTGGACACGGCGTCCCGTGTGGCCCCTCCATTCTACCTTGGTCGCTGCGAAATTCCAGGTCCAGCGCCAGGTCCAATAGATACTCAGGCAGCCCTGGAATTCATTTCACTCATGCTTACTGGCAGCCTGTCTGTGTTCTAAGTCCCCTCCGGCCAGGGTTGGGGCTGCCAGGTGATAAAAAGTGAGCAAGTGACTCTGTAACGGGTGGCGAGAGCTGTGGCGACAGAGGAAGCCAGGGAGGGGATAAAAGTGCAGGACTGGGGGGTTTCGATCCTGCGGCAGGGATGCTAGGCCAAGCAGACTTGAAGCAGGGAAGAGAGGGGGCTGAGAATATTGCAGAGAAAATTATTCAGGCAGTGGCGATGGTGGGTGCAAAGGCCCTGGGGCAGGAATGAGCCATGAATGCTTCCAGGACTGCAGAGAGGCCAGGGGGCTGGAGCAGAGCCAGCAAGGGGGCAGAAGCAGGAGATGGTCCCCAGCACAGTGGCACTGGACCAGTGGTTTTCATTGGACCTTGGTTTTTACCCTGCCAGTGAGCAGGACAGAAGTGGCGCAGGCTGACCCACACTGGCAGGGCCAGCTGTGCTGGGGTCTGAGCCCTGGGAGCAGGGCAGTGAGAGGTGACAGTGTTGGCCACCGGGATCCAGGGGCCACAAGGTGACAAGAGGTGCCCAAGAGCCTGGTGTGGAAGGCGGTGCTGGCCGGACTTCAGGACGGTTGCATCGGGGGACTGAAGGGAGGCGGAGGATCAGCGGGGGTGTGGCAGCTGTCACCAAGGTGGGGGTCTCCGTGCCGGGAGGCAGAGCCGGGCTTTAACCCAGGGCCCCAGGGCTCGCCCCTCCCCCACGGGTGGATACCTGGCCGGCAGAGGGGCAGACCCTGGGGGGACGCCTGGCTCTGCCTTCAGGGAAGGCTTCCCGGAGGAGGTGGCATCCCGCTGGCCCCTGTAGGGTGAGCAGGGGTGGGGGTAGACGGCTGGGAGGATGAAGTGGGGCTTCTCTCTGGCTGCCACAGGTCGGCCGCTGCCTGGGGAGGGCCCCGGAGCGGTGCAGGCATCGGCCGTGGGGCGACTGCTGTACCTGGGCCGGGCGCGGCCGGAACAGGAGGGGACCTACACGTGCCAGTGCAGCAACGTGGCCGGGAACAGCAGCCAGGACCAGCGGCTGGTGGTGCACGGTGAGCTGAGCCCGGCGCGCGTGGGGCCCTCTGCGGTGCACAGCCCCCCGGGACCGTGGGGGCGAGGGGGATCCCACTCTGTCCTGCGAGGGCGCGCGGCCAGGGGCGTCGGAGGCCCGGCGGGTTTGCGCCTGCTGAGCCCGAGCGCTGGCCAGTGCCTTCCCTGACGCGTGTTCCCCGCCCAGCTCCCCCCAAGATCGCCGGGCCCCCGGAGCCCCTCACGCACGTGTCCGTGCTGCAGGGCGGAGAGGCCGCTCTGGACTGCAACGCCACGGGGAGGCCACCGCCGGCGGTGACGTGGGAGCGGGACGGGCAGCCCGTGCGCGCCGAACCCGGCCTGGGGCTGCAGAACCTGGGCCGCAGCCTGCGGGTGCAGCGGGCGCGGGCTGCCCACGCGGGGCGGTACAGCTGCGTGGCCGAGAACGTGGCGGGGCGCGCTGAGCGGAGGTTCGCGCTGTCCGTGCTGGGTGAGGCTGGGCGGCACCCTGGGGCCTGGAGCTTCCTGAGGTCGGGTCTCTGCCTGCCGGGGCGCCTCTGGGAGTGTCATCCCCGCTCCCCAAATCCCTTCCTCCCGCAGTTCTGCTTCTGCACTCCAAGTGGTGTGGGGGTGTGATGGGGAACTCAGCGCCCGGAGAGACAGGGAGCCCTGCGGGTTCTGGGGGGAGGCCAGGGCCCCCCTGGAGAGGGCGGGCTCGGTGCTGAGCGGAAAGGCTGAGTAGGACTTGGGGGGCCCCGTGCTTTCCCTCCCTTGCTGAGCGCCTCCTGTTTGCCTGGGCTGGGCAGGAGAGGTGCGGGGTGCGCTCTGTCGGGCTGACATCCCAGGAACCCCGCGCTTGCCCAGCCCCCACTCGAACCAGATCCCGCCCACCGGGGTGTGGCCTGGGGCGGGGTCCTGAGCGGCTCCTCCCCCACTCAGTGCCTCCCGTGCTCGTGGGGGACGCGGACCCTGTGACCAACGTCACAGCTGCCTTGCATGGCCCCTTGACGCTGCTCTGCGAAGCCACAGGGGTCCCGCCCCCTGAAGTGCGCTGGTTCCGGGAGGAGGAGCCCATCCGGCCCCGGGAGGACACCTACCTGTTGGCGGGTACGCACGAGCCAGGTTGTGTCCTGGGAATCAGGTCTGACTCCCTCTGTGCCTGACATGCCTGTGACCTCTGACCCCAAGCCCCAAAACGCGGGTCAGGAGAGCTGCTCCCTGCGGTGGGGAGGTGTAAATTAGTTCCTGCTCTGCTCCCGGCTGCTGCCCCACGGTGAACATTTTCGCGGAAAAGGCTCTGACGAGTCCTGCAGCCAGGAGCGCCTCGCTGGGGGACCTCCCGCGGCAGAGGAGCAGATTTTAGGAAGTACTGGGCTAAGCGCCTTCTGGGCCTATTCATCCTCCCTTCGAGCTTGATCCGGATGGTTCCCGCTGGTAAACAGATGGGGAAACTGAGGCTCACACCCTCCCTCCCCAGGCGGCTGGATGCTGAGGCTGAACCAGGCTCAGGAGCAGGACCGAGGTCTGTACTCGTGCCTGGCCAGCAACGAGGCCGGAGAGGCTTGGAGGAACTTCAGCGTGGAGGTCTTGGGTAGGTGGCACCCCGTTCCCGCGGGGGCCCCAGAAGCCTTTGCTTCCTGCCTGGCAATTTCCAGGCCCAGGCAGGGAAGGGGAGAGGCCAGGCCTTGCTACCTTGGCTTTATCCAAAATCCCTGCTCTGAGGCCACTGTGGAACTTTCCGGAAGCGGCAGGACCCACACAGAGTGGAAGGGGGGAACTGTTTCCAGGGACTTGTCCCAGTGGCTGTGAGACCCCCTCGGCCTGCAGGAAGTGTCCACTGGGCCCAGGGCCCTGCAGGAGCCAGCTCCAGGGTGCTGAGGAGGCGCCTCGGGCTCTCGGCTTCCTGCTCTGTGGTTGTGCGCCCGGCCCTGGTTGGTAGTGAGCGTCTCCCCGCTTCTCCTAGTTCCCCCCACTATAGAGAGCGAGGGCCTGGAGGAGGTGACTAGGGTGTCCGCGGGACAGACTGCCCAGCTGACCTGCAATGCCACAGGTAAGGCCCACGCCGCTCCCGAGAGCTCCGGGACCTCTGTGTGCAGGTTTGCCCTACTCTCCCTCATGCTCCTCCCACCTTCGCTGACCGCACCTCTCAGCCTCTAGCGCTCACCCAGGACCTTGGCCGGTGCCTGATGCCGGGGCTTCCTGCTCAGCACTGGCTCATGTGACGTGGCCTGGTGACAGCTGAGATCCTGGAGGAACCAGCTTCTTGTCTCCATGGTTTCTCCGGTGCCCAGCAGAGCAGGCTGCCACTAAAGCTCGTGGGATGGAGGATGGGAAGATGGATGGATGGATGATGGATGGATGATGGATGGATGATGGACGGATGATGGATACACAGGTGTATAGATGGTGGATTGGATAGGCAGACAGGCAGGTAAGTGAGTGGGAAGATGGTGGGTGGATGTATGGATGGATGGTAGAACAGGAGAGTGGATATATAGACGGTCAGATAATGGGCTGCAAAGATGGGTAGGCAGGTCAGTGGGTAGGAAGATACATGTATGTATGTTTGATGAATGGATGATAGATGGGTACGGGGATAGATGGATAAGTGGGTAGATAGTTGATGAATAGATGAATAGGCAGGAAAGTGTGGAGGAAAATGGGAAGGAAGATGGATGGATAGATGCGCAGCTAGACAGATGATTGATTGGATAGATGGATAGCCAGGTAAGTGAGTGGGAAGATGGATGGATGGATGGATGGATGGATGGATGGATGGATGGATGGACAGAGAGTAGGTGGACAGACGGGTGAGTGGACAGAAGAGGAAATGAATGAGAGGATGAAAGGAGCGGCTGGCAGCTCTGCCTTGCCTGTCTGGACCGAGCTGTCTCCACCCCTCAGCAAGGAAAAGGCGGGCAAAGTCCAGGGAAGGGGCCAGGGCAGGCCTGCTGTCGCTTCTGTCCCTGCTGTGTTTCCTGGGCCTCTGGCTGAGCTGGCGTCTCCACGTCCCCTGTCCTGGCTGTGAGCAGCCTCTGACCTCCGGTCTCTCTGCCTCAGGCCGCCCACAGCCCAACATCACCTGGTTCAAAGACGGCCGGCCCCTGGCTGGCGGAGACGCCCACCACATCTCCCCCAATGGCGCCCACCTGTGGGTCCCCCAGGCCAACCTGTCCCATGCCGGCCACTACTCCTGCATTGCCACCAACGCTGTGGGGGAGAAGACCAAACACTTCCAGCTCAGCGTGCTGGGTGAGCGGGGTGTGCCCTGGCCCCTGGGTGCTGGCGGGAGGTGACCAGCTCCTTAATGATAAGGATAATGATAACGTCGGTGGCTGCAGTGAGGCGTTGGGTTAAAGCTTCCTAACGAGCCTGGGGAGTGACGGACAAGTCTGTCCCCATGCCACACGCCGTCTCCTCAGCAGGAGAAACAGAGACTGCCCAAGCAAGAAGGCACAGACTGGCTCGGTGACATCTGCTTCTAAAAATGCTGGGTGTGACAGGCGGAGTCCCTGGCAGGGGCTGCAAGAGGAAATTTTCAGACCAATCCCAGCGGGACTGTGCCACCCGGCAGGGGAAAAGCACCCCCAGGCCTTCCCCCAACTCAGGGAGGAGTACAAACCAGCCATAAACAACAGAGGAGGATTGTGTTAAATTAGTAGATACACTAGGTGTTGAGGTGTTGAGAAGCCATTAGGGAAACTGAGGTGGAAGTTATCCATCTTTTCCTTGTGCACCGATCAGCAGTGGGAAGGCTGGGTTCTGGGCAGCCAGCCCTGAATTCAAGTCCGGCTGCACCCATTGGTGTAAGGCATGCAGCCGCATCGTGAGGCTAAGCAGCTGGCTTCCAAGCTGTCTCGGCCCTCGGTCGGGGCTGGGGATGTGCGCCTAGAGTGCCCTCCTGCCCACCACAGTGCTGCCCACCATCCTGGGGGCGACTGAGGATGGCGCCAGCGAGGAGGTGACCGTGACCATCAACAACCCCATCTCTCTGATCTGCGAGGCGCTGGCCTTCCCTGCCCCCAACATCACCTGGATGAAGGACGGGGTCCCTTTCAAGGCTTCCAGGAACATCCAGCTGCTCCCAGGTGACATCCTCTGGGCGGGGACAGCAGGGTGCAGGTGTCACGTGTCGGGCTGGCTCAGCCGGAGCTCACGGCGGCTCTGGCGCTGGTCCCCGAGCAGGCACCCGCGGGCTGCAGATCCTGAATGCCCAGAAGGAAGACGCCGGCCAGTATACCTGCGTGGTCACCAACGAGCTGGGGGAGGTCACCAAGGGCTACCACGTGGAAGTGCTCAGTGAGTCGGGGCCCCAGGGCACCAGCCCCACGGGACGCCGCAGGCTGCCTCTGATGCCACTGGGCGGCTGCGGCTGCTCCGTCATTCGCTATGGCAGCCCCGAGGCTGCCAAGAGCTAGGTGGGTGTCAGGACCCAGCTCTCATGGGCTCTGGGCTCCCCCAGCTCGAGACCCAGACCCCAGAAATGGCCTCCAGAGGTCACCCCAGGAGCCCCCTGCCTCAGACCCGCCCTGTCTGTAGCCATCACAAATAAATGCCTTTTCCCCTATGTGGACAGCCCAAGGGTGGGTTGGCGTCCAGGACCCCCGTTCCTCCGCCCTCAGGAGCCAGCCCCCCACTTCTGGGGCTGTCTCCGGGATCCGGTGGCCCCTCACATCCTCCGTGATTTTTTTCAGTCCCCCCTTCCATCTCCAAAGACGACCCCATGGGGGACCTGGGGGTGAAGGAGGTGAAGACCAAAGTCAATAGCACCCTGACCCTGGAGTGCGAGTGCTGGGGCTCCCCGCCGCCCGCCATCAGCTGGTACAAGGACGGACAGGTGCGCCCGGGGGGCCCGGCGGCGGGCACCTCGGCCCCTCCCCTCGGGGTCTGCCTGAAACCTTCTAGCCTCTGCCCACAGCTGGCCTGGCCCCACCCTGCCTTTATGGTTTTTATGTATTTGTTTTAATTTAATTTTTAAAATTTATTTTGCAGTGCCTTTATGCTGAGTTATATCCCTGGCCTCCTTTTTATTTTTAAATTTATTTTATTGTGAAACAAGTTCTTATTAAGTGGCTAAGTTTTCCAGGTCGGGTTGAAGTTAAGATCCTCCTGCCTCAGCCTCCCAGACTGCTGGGATTCCAGGCCTGCACCACTGTACCCAGCAAAGCCTTATCTTTTAATCCAACTTTTTATAGGGGACGAGTCTCGAAAGCGCTGAATGTCACTATCTTTATCCTGTCATGTCCAGCCTTTGGGCTTCAGGGATTTGCTTTGACAAAGTCGAGGGGTTCCAGTGACTTTATACTGTGGTTTTAAAATTATATTAAAATGCGAATGCAAATCTCAGTGCTTCTTGCCCATCTCTGACTGTCGCCCCTGCTTCTCCGCCGTGTCCTCCCAGCCTGTGACCCCTGGCCAGCGCCTGCGCATCCTGGGCGAGGGCCGCCTGCTCCAGATCCAGCCCACACAGGTCTCAGACTCCGGGCGGTACCTGTGCGTGGCCACCAACGTGGCCGGGGAAGATGACCAGGACTTCACCGTGCTCATCCAGGGTGCGTGTCCTCAGCGCGGCCGACAGGGGGCGCTGAGAGCCGAGCTGCGGCCGGGGTTGAGGGCGCCCCACAGGCATTTCCTGCCCATCCGCAGGGCTGTGCAGGGGAGGCTCAAGGGACAGGGCTGCCCCCCACCCCGGATGAAGCCCGGAATGGGCCTGACTGAGCAGAAGCCCGCGCTCTGACGCCCCTCTGGCAGACGCTGCTGGCTTTATCAGGAGACCCGGGGAGAGTGGGTGGAGGAGCTCCCGCCATGTGCTGGGGGCACATGGGGGTCTGTACAGTCTCCCCTGCACCCTGGCAGACGTCTTCCTCTAAAAGCAGCAAAGGAAGCGGGGAGGGAGACAGGAAGCAGGCGCCAGTGGCCAAGCCAGGTTTTGCTGTGCGGCAGGAAGGGCCCCCTTTCGGTCTCTGGTGCCTCCGGGCTGGACCCTTGGCCCTGGCTCCGTCATTCACGGCCTGCGGGACCTAAGGATGTCACTGTCCTCTCTGGCCTGCAGTAGGTGATCAAAGCAGGCGGGCTCAGGGCCCCTTGCAGCTCTAGAAGCTGCTGATTTTGTGCCCTGAACTCTGATGAGCCATGCTACCGGGGCTTCTTGCCCTGACAGATTTCTGTTACAGGGAAGCTTTGACACCTGTCAGAAATTTATCCTGTAGGAAGCTTAGCCTGGTCCCGGCGCGTCATAGCTGCTCAATAAGCACACAACGCATGGATTTAACAATTCCTTGACGGGAAGGAGCGGCTCCCACCCTGGCCAGGTGTCTGTGGGGGCAGAGGTGCGTGCCCTGGCTGCGTCTCCTCACAGCGCTGTGTCCCCTGCCCAGTGCCCCCCATGTTCCAGAGGATGGGTGACCCCAGCGCTGCCTTTGAGACCCTGTCCCGGGAGGAGGAGGCCCGTGGTGAGGTGACAGAATACCGGGAGGTGGTGGAGAACAACCCGGCCTACCTGTACTGCGACACCAACGCCGTCCCACCGCCGGAGCTCACTTGGTACAGGGAGGGACAGCTCCTCTCCCCCTCCACCGACGGGGTCTCCGTGCTGCAAGGTAGGCTGGGTGCTGGGTGCTGCCTGCTGTATGACTGTGGGTGGTTTCGTATTCCAAGGCTCCAAAGGAAGGGCTAAGAAATTCCCGGCCTCCCGGATGGCTCCCGGCTCCCCGAGGACCAGGTGCGGGCTGGTGCCGGTGGTACCGACCCACCGAGCGGCTCTGGGTGGTCTGTGGTCTCCAGCTTAGCATTTGCACCATGTTCTGCCAGGTGGGAACTGTGGTGGTGCTGGAAAGGAGACCTGGGTCAGTTGTACCGGCCCCCAATAAGTAGAGTCATATCGAGCTTGGTGCTTCTTCGGCACCTGCAAAAGAAAGAGGTGGCTCCCATCGGCTGCTGTTAGCAGTTCCGGAAAGGACCTCTTCCCCTGCCCATGACCTTTGACCTACTCCCAGGGGGCTTAGCCACCGGCAGATCCTTAACACGAACCCTGAGCGTGGGTCCAGCCCAGCTGTCAGCCAAAGCCAGACCCCAGCCCCTCGTCCCACCCTCCGCCAGGCCATTGGCGTTGACCTTTTACCCATCACCAACCTCTGGCCCTGGCCGTAGAGCCCTAATCCTGAGCTCATCATGGCCACGGTCACCCACTGACCTGAGTTCCGACCCTGACCGATGACAAAGCTCCAACTTCAGCAGGCCCCAACTCGGGCACTGCCCCTCATTCCCGGCTACTGTCACCCATCCCTGCATGTGAACCCCTGGTTTGGCCTTGGTCAAGCCACCCACATCCTGGGCCCTGAGCGCACAGTGACCCTAACCCAGCATCAGCTAGAGGGCAACTCCAGCCCCTGCTTGGTGTCAGGGTCTGTCCCTACCTGGCTCTGGGTCCCAGCAGGTCCCAAATGACAACCCTCTGGTAGCTACAAACTCACGAGCCTCCTCAGATACCAGAGTCTACCTACCGCTGTCCTGCTGGCCCCTGGGGGGAGCCTCAGTTTCTCCATCTGTGAGATGGGACAGCAGTGGCACACATACACAGAGACACCGTGCCCGGGGCCTGGCACACAGCGAGCTGGCAGCTGTGTGGGGTTTAGCCTTCGCTTCACCCGCAAGCTGGGCAGGGTGGGCCGAGGCGCCCTGTTCCGCAGAAGATGAGGTGGGGAGGGTGATGTGCCCCATTCCTCGCTCTGCGGTGGGGACAGAGGCCTTGGCCTGAGCCCAGGTCTCTGTCCTGTGCCGACAGGCGGCCGGGTCCTGCAGCTGCCCCTGGTGCGGGCGGAGGATGCTGGGAGGTATTCGTGCAAAGCCTCCAACGAGGTTGGCGAGGACTGGCTGCACTACGAGCTGCTGGTGCTGAGTGAGTGGCCCTGGCCTGGGGCACAGGGAGTCTGGGGACCGCAGGCCGCATGAGGGCGCCCTCTGAGGGGCCCAGCCCGGGGGGTTCAGCTCCACCAGACCCCAGGGCTCCCACTGGGGCTGGTTTCAGATGGCTGCTCCCTGGCTGTGTGACCCTGAGCAAACCACGGCCCTCTTTGTGCTGTGGATTCCTCAGTTACACCAGACCCGGGAGGGTTTGGTGAGCGGGGTGCAGAGCCCCAGCCAGCGCCTGGCACCCAGTGCTGTTGCTCACCTTCCTGTCCCCAACCCAGCCCCACCTGTGATCCTGGGTGACACCGAGGAGCTGGTGGAGGAGGTGACCGTCAACGCCAGCAGCACTGTCAGCCTGCAGTGCCCGGCCCTGGGCAACCCGGCGCCCGCCCTGTCGTGGCTGCAGAACGGGCTGCCTTTCTCCCCGGGCCCGCGGCTGCAGCTGCTGGAGGACGGGCGCGTCTTGCAGGTGAGGCCAGTGCTACGTGGGCTGCAGGTGTCCCTGGGCTGCCCCGGAGGCTCTTGGCAAGCTGGGCTGCGCGGTCCCTGTGAGCTCAGAGGACGCCAGCAAAGGGGACACACACGGGCCGCAACCAGAGCCTAGCGGGCCCAGAGCCACTGTGGGAAGCTGGTGGCCTCAGACAGAGCCTGGCCACACGCAGGGTACCAGGGGTCCCCCAACTCAGCCGTCAGCACCCGCACACAGGGTTGCGTGGGACCCCGGAGGCCAGCTCAGCCCCCAGCAGTCCTGCCCAAGCCCAGCCCGACGACACCCCCGGCTGAGGACCCCACTTGCCCTCTGGGAGCACCCTGGGCTGAGGGACAGTGTTGGGCCGGCTCCCCCAGGTGTCCACGGCAGAGGTGGCTGACGCTGCCAGTTACATGTGTGTGGCCGAGAACCAGGCGGGCTCTGCGGAGAAGCTGTTCACCCTGCGGGTCCAAGGTGAGGGCCGAGGGGTGGACTTCCTCCACGAGGGGGCGCCGGGACTCGGGGTTTGGGGATCCTGGCCTGGCCCTGGGCATCGCAGGACAGAGCTTGTAAGCCACGTCGGAGGCAGCCAGGGGGCCGCACTTCCAGGCCGGCGGCACCGTTACTGAGCGCCTGCTGTGTACGTGGCTGAGTGCGTTCCCTGGGCGGCTCCTTCCCACGGAGCTGAGGGACACTCAGGGAGGGGCCCAGGTCAGGGGGCAGCGCCTCGGTACCCCACGTCTGCTCTCCCTCTCGGCAGCCTCAGGAGCTGGGGGCGGGGACAGCCGTGGCCTCGGGGATGGTAGGGGACAGTGTTGAGCGCTCAGAGTCGAAGAGTCTGCATGGGTATTTTGGCTCTGCTGTTGCCTGCTGTGCAGTCTTGGGAGAGCTGCTGCCCCTCTCTGATCCCCGATCTCCTGCGTGTTCGTGGGTAGGGGAGCTTTCCGCCTGGGCTGTTCACAGGGGTCTTTGCCCTCAGGCTCTCACCCCTGGCTGTCCGCCCCTGCCTGCTTCAATCTCACGTCTTTCCTCATCCTTTTCTTGCGGCCGTGGGGACAGTGCCACCGCGAATCACAGGCCCGAACCCGGAGCAGGTCACTGCCGTCCTCAACAGCAGCGTCTCTCTCCCCTGCGAGGCCCTTGCTCACCCGAGCCCCGAGGTCGCCTGGTACAAGGACAACGAGGCCCTGACCCTGGGAGAAGAGGTTTTCCTCCTGCCTGGTGGGTAAACTGAGGCTTGTGGGAGGCCACAGTGGCTTCCCCGAACCTAGGACAGGCTGTGTGTCTGGGAGGGACCTCAGCTGGGGAGCCCGGGCCTGATGTGAGGGACTGGCTCCCCGCAGGCACCCACACACTGCAGCTGCCCCGGGTGCAGCCCTCGGACTCCGGGACCTACCTGTGCGAGGCCCTCAACGCGGCCGGCCGCGACCAGAAGGTGGTGCAGCTCAGCGTGCTGGGTGCGTCCCGTCCCCACCTGGGGTGCCCGCCTCTCCCTTGGGTGGGGAGACTGCCACTGGGAGGGTCTGGGATGCCCCCTGCCCCCAGGGATAGTCTGGGGCCACCATCTGCCCCCACAGTCTCAGGAGCTGGACAAGCTCTGGCTGGGAACTGAGCTCCGTGCCCGCTGGGAAGTTCTTGTCCCTGGCTTCCTGCCTGTGACTCGATGGCAGTTTGTGCAGTCAGTCGTCAGCCCACTGTGTGGCTCGTGGGAAACTTGGGTGACAGCCAAGTGGAGGAGAGGGGCAATGAGAGGAACCCCAAGAGCCAGGCCCAGGGAGGGACCCTTCCTTGCCGAGCTCCTGTGGTCACGGATTCTCACCGTGGAGGTTGTGATGGCTCGTGGTCTTCCGGGTCCTCTCAGGGGAAAGCTGGTCCCCAGCCAGGGCTCACGAAGTCTCTCCGTAGCCTCGGGCTCATTCACTTACACACCCGCCTAGTGTGTGGAGCAGACACTGCGCTGGGCCCTGGGCCCTCAGAGCGGGGGACAGAGTGACGGGGCGGTGGGGACTCCATGGAGGGTTCTACCCAGCTGGAGGTGGCCCTTTGCAGGAGAGACCCCAGGAGGGCTGTGAGCAGCTCCCCGGAGGAGCCTGAGGCCCAGAGAGGGTGTGAAGCTGCCCCGACCGCCAGCAGGTCCTGCCACGCTGGCCTGGCTGTTTCTCCAGGGTCAGGTTCACTGTGTGACCCTGCGGGGCTCTGTAGGTGTCACCCGTAGGAGGACTTAGGAGGACCCAGGAGGCCGCAGTGAGTCACTGGGCTGTCTCGTGTCCCCAGTGCCCCCCACCTTTAGGCAGCCTCCTGATGGCCCCCAGGAGGCGATCTTCGTCCGGGCTGGGGACAAGGCGGTCCTGAACTGTGAGACAGACTCGTTCCCAGAGCCGGTCGTGACCTGGTACAAGGACCAGCAGCCCCTGGCCCTGGGGCCACGGGTCCAGGCTCTGCAGGATGCCCAGAGGCTGGAGATCGTGGCATCCCAGGTGGGCGGCCATGGGCGGAAGCCCGGAGGCCTGGGGAGGGGGTGGCAGGCATGCGGCCTGCAGGTGGAGACCCAGGAAGCACGGGGACTCCCGGGAATTAGAGGTCAGCCCCATGCCCACACTGACCTGCACGCTGCTTTCTGCCTCAGTTTCCCTAGATCTAGTTTTCTCCAGCTCCTTCTTGCTGGGTTCTGTGGCTCTTGGGAGTCTGTCCAGTCCTTCTGTCCACTCTGGTGTGGGTCACACTCACGTGCTTGTTGCCTTCATCTAGAAATCCCCCCGGACCCTGTCTTCTGGCCCAGCTCCAACCCCAGAGAGAGGGGCTTGGCCCCGGGGGAGGGGTCTTTTGGGGAATCCTGTGTACTCACTCCCCAGGACCCTCCTGTCTCTTGGGGCTCTTGAGGAAGGCCTAAGTCCCAGCTCCCTTTAGCTCCCTGGGCAGAACCAGTAGATTTAGGGAGTCCCTGCCCTGAAGACTTCTGGGATCTGGATATATATAAAGTGGAGCCTTCACCCCGGCTCCGTGTGCCCCGTCACCACATGCTCTTGCTGTCCCAGGTGTCGGACAAAGGTTCATACAGCTGTAAAGTTAGCAACGCCGCCGGGGAGGCCACGCGGACCTTCGTCCTCACTGTCCAGGGTAAGCTGGGCCCAGCCAGACCAATGCGACCATGGCCCCCCACCCTGGCGACCCCTGGGCTATAAGGAAGTGGCGGGGCCACAGGTTCTGGATACAAGACCTGAAATTAAAAGAGCAGGGTTCGGTGGGACTCTGCCCAAGACCTGCTTTGTGGGGTGACTTTGTCCCCCTGGGCCTTGGGTTCAACAGTCAAGTTTGGTCTAGAAGCAGGGCCTGCTGGCTGGGTACCCCAGAGGTACCAGGTCTGTTGCGGAGTACACCCGATACTGGGATGAAGTCTGAGACGTCAGGCACTTGGCGCCCTGGGGCCTTGGCATCTCTGTCTTGAGCCCTTAGGGTACTGTGCCATCAGCCCAAGGATGGGGACTAGATGGATGGCGTTTGATTGGACACATTCCTCAGGCTGGTCTGCGGAGGAGCCTGGCTCTGCAGTCTGGGGAGTTGGCCAGGTTTTCTGGGGTCAGATATGTGACGGCTAGTGTATAGATCTAGCTGTGTAACAAAGAGTCCCCAAAGTACAATGGATTAAATGGGAGAGAAGTTTCCTCCCTCTCCAAAGGTGTTATCCCTCTTCCTGCGGTTGAAGTCTGGACACGCTGCAGCCTGTCCCTAACCACAGGAAGCAGAAAGGAGCAGAGGTGTGTCTGTCTCTTCCGCTTGTGTTCTGTGACCAGAGCTCAGACATCTGGCCACTGTGCTGCACGGGCAGCTGGGAAGTGTAGTTTTTTCTTGCATGATCAGTGCTCAGCTAAAACTCGGCTGTCCATGATGGGAAAACAGGTTGGGGGGCCCCCCATCTGCCAGCATCCTCCCAACCAGGGGGCAGTAGGTGTCTCCCATCCTGAGCCATACTGAATATATTCTTGGAAATGGTCAGCACCAGGCTTGAGATCCCGAGTGCACAGCTCCCTCCATGAGCAAGGGGAAGTTGGGGATCTCTGATCCTAGAGGGCAAAGATGTTTCACCTTGGGCCCAGCGGATCTTGTTCTCCCAGTGAGGTCTGCTTGGGTGTGTGACTTCAGCCCGGCTGAGCAGAAGAGCTCCAGGGTCCATTAGTGATGTCTGTCCTGACACAGGTTAAGGATTGCTGGTGTATGAGCCATTCATTTACCATCCTTGGGCTAAACGAACCCATCCTGTGCTCTGCTTTGTAGATGCTCAGAAATAACCAGCTGCTACTTACAGCTGCACTTGTGAATAAAGCAATCATTATCGTCAGTGGCAGAGCATAGAAAGTGAACTCCTGGCTTTGGGAAAGGGCTTGCTGATCTGCCTGAGACAAAGGGAAGGGGGAAGTCTCAGGATCCCAGGAATGTGGCTTCTTTCTTGCAGTGCCCCCAACATTTGAGAACCCCAAGACAGAGACACTGAGCCAGGTGGCTGGGAGGCCCCTGGTCCTGACCTGCGATGTGTCTGGGGTCCCTGCGCCCACCGTGACTTGGCTGAAGGACAGAATGCCTGTGGGTGAGTGTGACGCGTCCTTCTTAACTCGTGAGTGCAGGATATTCTTCTAGTCAAGACAATGATAATAAAGACAGAGTTTGTCGACACTCGCATCAAGAT
>RJWM01036961.1:0-17784 GCA_004363535.1 Dasyprocta punctata
CCTCCCATCAAGATTGGTCATCATGTCACCACATATAAGTCCAAGTAGATGGATGGGAACAAGACCCATGGCTTCTCTTAAAGCTCATAAAGGTCTGGTTACTCCCTGCACCCCCGTCCCACACTAGGATTCCATCCTGAGACCACCAGTGTTTCTACTGGACCCTGCACCTGTTATAAATAACATGGGGGCCCCCAACTCCTGATCTCCTGCATCTATTTGGTCAATGGCACCTACTGGGTTTTCCAAGCTGTAAACCCAGACTAAGACAAAGACTATTGCTTCTGTGTCCTTCATACGATCCTATCCTATTTTTTGAGTCCCACTCAAAATAATTTAGAACTTAATTCCACAAATGCTCCTGATCGCTTACTTCAGGCCCATCCTACGATGGCTTGAGGAAACACTTCCTGCTTCCTGGGTTCCAACGAAGACCAGAATGCTTCTACTGACTGTATAGATGTGTTGACTGTCACCTCAGATTTTATGGCAGCCACCCTTGGGACATTTTTGTTTGTACTGATAGGTTACATCAAGTATTTGATAGCACCAAAATGAGTCTTTGTGCACTTGCTTTCCTGGTACCTGACTACTCTGTTGATTCAGGGCAATGAGGACCCACACATGCACATCAGTCTTATCAAAAATGTGATCCAGTGATAATGCCCATATTAGCTGGACTAGCAATAGTAGGGATTCTGAAACTCAGTGCCACAGCTATGAGTGTGAGCCCACAGCAATATTCACATTTAAGTACTCAAATTGATGGAGATTTTGCCAACATACAAACTTCAATAGACACTGCAGGACAAAATAGACCCCTTGGCTGCAGTCGTCCTCCAGAATGGAAGAACCTAATCTCCTGATAGCCCACTATGCAGGTACCTGCCTTTTCCTGGAGGAAGAGCACTGCTATCATGTTAACAAGTCAGGAATAATAAGAGAAAACTCCCATCAACTGTGAGAATGCCTCAGGCATAGGGTTCCAAATCTCACGGGAGGCTCCTCCTGATGGGGATCTTTTGACTTTCTCCCCTTGGGAACAGGAGCCATCCTAGGACCTTTCATGGCTAGTTTGGCAACTCGTCTTCTATGTCCTTGTGTGATCTGTATCCTGAAACACTTCATGTCTAAATGCATGGAAGATATGTACCACCAACTCCTTTCAGAAGTTACTTCCCCTTACCAGCTCCTTAGTACAGAACAGACCAGGGAAACTGAGGAAGAAAATTCTTCTCTATAATACAAACAGGGAGGAATATAAGGGCACAGTTATAAAACTATATATAGTTTTATACCATTATAGAATAGCAAACTTACAGACACAATACAGCAAGGTTAAAAATCAAATGGTGGCCTCTGCCTAGGCTCCTGCCGCTTGTCACATAAGCACTCTGCTAAATTCATTCAGCCCTGTCTCTCTTAATCCAGTTACTTTTCTTCTGATAAAGTGCTGAGTCAATTTAACTACGTCCAACTTGTATTTTCCTTAGTTAAAAGAATATGTATTGTTTTCAGTTTGCTTCAAGGACTTTGTTTGGAACAAAGTGAGTCAATCAAGGACACCCTTAACTTTGCTTGCTCTACTTGAACTCCCTCCCCTTGTCCCCACATTATGGTAAATAATTCCTTTTAAGCAAATGTATTTAGAAGTAGCTTGCCTGACAATACATGTCTTCATTCAATTCATGTAACCAATCATGTAATAACCTGTCATCAGACTCATACATCATGCTTGCAAACTGCATTTGAACTGAACTCATAGCTGATTTGTGGCTGGTGAATTGGACTTTGTTATAGTCCCCCAGCCTACTGGCATAAGACCAATAAAGTTGTCTTCTACATTCTGCAGTGCAAAGAGTCTCCCATTTGGTTTGATACTGATATTTGTGCAACGATCACATCACAGTTTGTAATAGCTAAATCTCGGAAACAGCCCAAAAGCCAAAAATTCAATGAATGGATAAACAAAATGTGGTTTTTTATATAATGGAGCATTACTCTGCAATAAAGAAGTGTAAACAGGAGTATTTGTGCCTAAGCAGATGCACCTCAAGACCACAATTTTATGTGAAATGCATAAGATATATGTTTAAATAATGCATTATTTCATGTGGGTAAGAAACCCTAACAGTAAACAAGGAGCAAAATGGAGGATAAATATTGGAAGGTAAGCATAAAATGTTTAAAAGGGAATGGAAACAAGAGAGGGAGGATTGGGAAGAGAAGGAAGGGAAAAGAGATTTCAAAAACAGAATAGAAATTACCCGGTCCCATGACTCAGCACAACCCACCAGGGGAATGCGCAGCCAGCCTCGCAGGACACAGAGGTACTGAACCCAGCCCAGCCAAGGACCCCAGAGCTGCTCATCAGGAACTGACCAGCATAGCTACAGGGCTTGGAGAGCTTGGGCTTTCTCCCCACCAGAGAGCAGGGTGCGTGCGAGCTCCATTCTTCAGTGGAGCGGTCTGCGTGCCAGGTCCTAGAGGTTGTGGGTCCACCCAGCCAGGAGCAAGGCCCTGGCACTGTAGGCCTGGGACTCAACCAGGCTTGCCTGGCACACCAGAGGCTCTGAACTCCTTGCAGCCAGACTCAGGGTCCAGGTGGAGCCACACTCAGGGGTACACTCTGCCTAGCTGCCTGGGACCAGGAGGCCCTGGCCGCCACCCTGTAAGGTGGTGGCTCCACCTGCATGCTCCCAGAGTGCGCCCTCACTAGTTATGCACAAGATCCAGCTCTACCGGGTCCCATGACTCAGCGCGACCCACCAGGGGAATGCCCAGTCAGCCTCGCAGGACACAGAAACACACAGGTTCTAGAAAAAAATGACAAAACAAAAGACCAAGAGGCAGTCTCAATCCCCCAGCCCACTGAGAATAAACCCAAGAGACACTGAAATGGAAGACAGTGGGGGTCACACAAATGGACTTTCTGAAATGATAGAAAATGCCGTAAAGAAACAACTCGATGAAGCTATAAAGAAACTCAAATCAGAAATATTCTCTCAGCTAAAAAATGAAATGAGAATCATTATTAAAAAAATGTGTGTATCTAAAGAAGAGCAAGACAAAAAAATAGAAAAACTTAAGAAAATGATCAAAACTTTGAATGAACAATATAAGGCACAAACAGAATGCATGAAACAGATGCAAAGGGAAATGCAGGAAATGAAAAATTCCATGGAAAGTTGGCAAAACCGCTTGAATGAAGCTGAAGATAGAATCTCAGATCTTGAAAACAGCATGGGAGCTCATGGCCATGAAAGAAAAGATCTCTTAAAAATAGTAAGGAACCAAGAAACAACGATTCAACAGCCGCAAGATGATGCCAAGAGAAATTACATAAGATTAATAGGCATAAATGAAAAGGCAGGGGTCAATACTAATGACCTGTGAAGACTATTCACAGAAATAATAACAGAAAACTTTCCAAACATGGGAAGAGGATCTGAAATACAGATAACTGAGGCATACAGAACCCCAATTAACCATAACAAAAATAAATCTTCACCCAGACATATAATAATAAGGGTATCAAAAATACAGCGCAAGAACAAAATACTAAAAGCTGTCAGAGAAAAGACACTCTAGAAAAAGACAAAGATAGCTACAATCTTAAGAACAATAACAAAAGGAAACCACTAAGAAGGGCAAATAATTAAACAGAAAATGTAGAAAACCAACAACAGAAAGATATCATGACAGGATGAGCCAGTACATATCAGTTATCTCAATCAATGCAAATGGTCTCAACTCACCAATAAAAAGAAACAGACTGGCAGAGTGGCTTAAGAAACAAAACCCAACAATATGCTGTGTACAAGAAACACATTTCACTCAAAAGGAAATTCACAGACTAAAAATCAAAGGCTGGAAAACAATACTCCATGCAACAGGCACCCAGAAAAAAAGAGGGGTAGCTATTATGTTTGCAGACAATATGAACTTCAAATCAAAAATGATCAAAAGAGATAAAGGCCACTACATACTTGTTAGGGGAAAACTTCAAGAGGAAGAGATTACAATCATAAATATATATGCACTGAATATGGGAGCACCCAACTATGTAAGACAGTTCTTTATAGACATGAAAAACCAAACAAACAATAATACAGTTATAACAGGGGACCTTAACACCCCACTGTCACAGGGAGACAGAGGAACCAAACAAAAAATCAGCAAAGAAATAACAGACCTGAATCAAACTTCTGAACAAATGGACCTAGTAGATGTGTACCAAGTATTCCACCCATCAACATCAGAATACACATCCTTCTCAGCTGCACATGGGTCATTCTCTAAAATAGATTATATACTGGTCCACAAAACATGCTTAAGTAAATGCAAAGAAACTGAAATAATTCCATGCATATTATCTGACCATAGCGCAGTAAAATTGGAAATGAATGACAAAAAAGCCTACAATAACGGCATAAACACATGGAAATTAAATAATACTCTCCTAAATAACCAAGGGGTCACAGAAGAAGTTAAACAAGAAATTAAACAATATCTACAATTGAATGAAAATGCAAATACAAATTACCAGAACCTGTGGGATACAATGAAGGTAGTCCTCAGAGGGAAATTTGTAGCACTCAACTCCCATATCAGAAAAACAGAAAGAACACAAATAAACAACCTAATGCTGCACCTCAAACTTCTACAAAAAGAAGAGCAAGTTAAGTCCAAAGCCCAAAGAAGGGAGGAAATTATGAAGATTAGAGCAGAAATTAATGCAACTGAAACTAAGAAAACAATACAAAGAATTAATGAATCGAAGAGTTGGTTCTTTGAAAGAGTAAAAAAAAATAAACCCCTAGCCAACCTTATCAAGAAGAGGAAAGAAAAACCTCAGATTCATGCAATAAGAAATGAAAAGGGTGAAATCATTACAGACCCGGAGGAAATACAGAAGATCATCAACACCTACTTCGAAAACCTTTACTCACATAGATTCGATAACACAGAAGAAATGGACAGATTCCTAGAAACCTATGAATTACCAAAGCTGAGTCAAGAAGATGTAAAGCTGTTGAATAACCCAATTTCAGCTAATGAAATTGAAAATGTAATTAGGACCCTATCAACAAAGAAAAGCCCGAGCCCTGATGGATTCACTGCTGAATTCTACAAGAAATTTAGGGAAGACTTAATGCCAACACTCATCAAACTCTTCAATGAAATTGAAAGGGAAGCAAGTCTCCCTAGCTCATTCCTGGAAACAAGTATTACCCTAATACCAAAACCAGAGGAAGACCCAACCAAAAAAGAAAAATGACAGGCCAATCTCCCTAATGAACATAGATGCAAAAATCCTCAATAAAATACTAGCAAATAGAATACAGCAAGTTATCAGAAAGATTATACACCTGGGATTCATCCCAGGAATGCAGGGATGGTTTAACATATGCAAATCAATAAATGTAATACACCATATCAACAGGGCCAAGATCAAGAACCACATGATCATCTTAATAGATGCAGAAAAAGCTTTTGACAAAATCCAACACCCATTCATGATAAAACCCTGCAGAAAATTGGAATAGATGGTCTCTACCTCAACCTGATAAAAGCCATATATCATAAACCAACAGCCAACATCTTACTGAATGGAGAAAAACTGAAAACTTTCAACCTAAAATCAGGAACAAGACAAGGATGTCCATTATCACCACTCCTATTCAATATAGTTCTGGAAATATTAGCGAGAGCAATTAGACAAGAGAAAGAAATAAAGGGAATAGGAAGAGGAAAGGAAGAAGTAAAATTATCATTATTTGCAGACAATATGATACTCTACATAGAAGACCCCAAAAAATCCATTAGAAGACTTCTAGAAGTAATAACCAAATTCAGTAATGTAGCTGGATACAAGGTCAACACTCAAAAATCAATAGCATTCCTGTACACAAACAACAAAGTCACTGAGAGAGAAATAAGGGAAACCACATCCTTCACTATAACATCCAAAAAAATGAAATACTCAGGAATCAATCTAACAAAGGAAGTAAAAGATCTATACAGTGAAAATTACATTACTCTAAAGAAGGAAATCGAAGAAGATTTCAGAAAATAGAAAGATATTCCCTGTTCATGGATAGGAAGAACAAACATTGTGAAAATGGCCATTCTCCCAAAATTATTATACAGATTTAATGCAATCCCAACCAAAATACCACTCGCGTACCTCACAGAGCTAGAGAAAGCATTCCTGAAATTCATCTGGAACCAAAAAAGACCTAGAATACCAAAGGCAATTCTGGGCAACAAAGAGAAGGCAGGAAGCATCACAATCCCCAACTTGAAACTATACTACAAAGCTACTGTGATAAAATCAGCATGGTACTGGAATCAAAACAGACCTGAAGGTCAATGGAATAGATCAGAAGATACAGCCACAACTACAAACACACTTAGCCACCTCATCTTTGACAAAGGGGCCAAACATGTACATTGGAAGAAAGCCTCTTTAACAAATGGTGCTGGAAAAACTGGCTTTCTATATGCCATAAACTAAAATTAGATCCATGCCTATCACCATGAACTAAAATAAAGTCAAAATGGATCAAAGATCTAAATATTAAAACAGAGACACTAAACTTATTAGAAGACAGAGTAGGTAAAAGCTTGATGACATAGGAGTAGGCAGAGAGTTCATGAACAAAAATCAAATTGCATGGGAAACACTTTCCAGAATCAACAATTGGGACCTCGTCTTACTAAAAAGTCTTTGCATGTCAAAGGAAATCTCCAACAGAGTGAAAAGAAAACCCATGAACTGGGAAAATATCTTAGCCAATTGTCCATCAGTCTTGTGTCCGAAATGTATAAAGAATTAAAAGAAATCGGGCCCCTAAAATTCAAGGACCCAATCCAAAAATGGGCATCTGAGATGAATACATACTTCTCAGAGAAAGAAATACAAATTGCAAATAAATATATGAAAAAATGTTCAACATCAATGGTCATTCGGGAAATGCAAATTAAAACAACACTGAGATTCCATCTTACTCCAGAAAGGATGGCCAAGATTAAAAATTCAAGCAACAACAAATGCTGGAGGGGCTGTGGGGAAAAAGGAACTCTTCTGCACTGTTGGTGGGAGTGTAGACTGGTGCAACCACTGTGGAAGTCAGTGTGGAGATTCCTCAAGAAGCTAGGATTAGAGTTCCCATTCAACCCAGCTATCCCACTTCTGGGCATTTTCCCAGAAGAACTGAAAACATCATACCACAGTGATATCTGTGTACCCATGTTTATAGCAACCCAATTTGTAATAGCCAGATCTTGGAAACAACCCAAGTGCCCATCAATCAAGGAATGGATAAAAAAGATGTGGTATTTTTATACAATGGAGTACCACTCAGCTATTAAGAAAGATTGCATTGAGACTTTTATAAGTAAATGGACACGACTTGAGACCATACTCATAAGTGAGATAAATCAAACCCACATGTGTAAATACCATATTGTCTGCCTAGTGTAAGAAATGGAAAAAGTATATATGATCCAAAATCTATAATAAATACTATGTAAGGGTAAAAAACAGCTCAAAGAGCAAAATTAATTGGGAAGGGAAAAGGGGGAAAGAGGGAAGGGAAAAGGAAAAGATATAAATCTACATATATGTATATGTAAGATAACTAAAACAAACACACTGCTAAATGTATTCATTATTGAGAAAGAACAATTAATACTGATATGATTAGATCAATTTTACATGTCTATATCTGTTAATGTAAACAACCATTTTGAAGATAATGATAGGCAGCATTGCAACCATTGTCAAGTTTCTATCATCCTGTTTCGTAAACCTGTAATATTACTGCTGTGCATTTACTCTAGTTGTTTGTTTGTCTCTTTTGCTTTTTGTCTTTGTTACATATGTCTTTTTTTCTCTTAAATAAAAAAACAGAATAGGAGGAAAAATGTAAACAAAACTTCTATAGATGGGGAGGGAAAGAATCATTAAAGGGAGTGGAGGAGAATTGGAAAAAAAGAAGAATTAAGGTGTATAATGTACAGGCACAAATTCCCTATGATGAATATGAGCACTATATATGGAAATACTAATAAAAATTTTTTTAAATAATGATAAAAATTGTTTTATCTAGGCACAGTGGTTCACAACTGATCAAAGTTACTCAGCAGTCTGCAGCAACAGGATCACAAGTTCAAACAAAATCTGGGCAACTTAATGAATTAGACCCTGTTTCCAAATTTGAAAACAAAAATTGAAGCAGGGGAGTAAGGGTGGGGCCTTGTGATGGAGCTCAGTGCATAGACACTAGGTTCAATCCCCAGTACAAAGAAAAAAGAGGATATCAAATTGTCCACCCAGAATCTACTGGAATTCTTTGAGGGAAAAGTTTGAAGAATTCTATTCATTTCCAGTACCTGCATAACCAAGGGATAAAATGTGAAGACATATTGAGCATACACAATTTTAAGTGCTTTAGGAGAGAAAGTGTGAATTGTAGCCACCAGGTAAGAGACCAATGTTATCATTATCATTCCTACTGGTAGGTGAAGAAACTAAAGAAGACAGAAATGAAACATGTGGTGGGGCAGAGCTTCTCAAATGTTACTACACAGAGAAAAAGAATCTGGGGTCTTGCTCAGTGGCAGGTGCTGAGTCATGGGTCTGGGTGGGAGGTTCTGCTTTTTTAACAGCAAATACAGCTGTGTCCATGGGGCTGGTCCACACCAGGGTCAAGAGAAAGAACCCAAACCAGAGTCACTGCACAGAAGCCCCAGGTCCAAGCTCGAGCCCAGAGCCAGAAGCTACACAGCTTCTCAGAAGGATTGTTTCCAATGAGAGATCCCATGAGAATCCCACATCTGCATTCCCTGCCCCACTGAGACTTCAAGGACAAGGCCAGGTGACAACCTGACCACCTACCAATCTGTCAGACAACACAGCAATGGGCACTTTCTACAGAGAGGAAAGTGGCTGTAAGGGCTACTTGCTGCCCACCTCTTCAGCCTCCCCTTCCTCTCATCCCAATGCAGAAGCCTGGATATTTGCCCAGGAACAGTTCAACCCCAACTCTGGGATACTGGTTTACACCAAGCCTGGATGACCAGTCACAAGGGTGGCACATGTTCTCCAAGCATGGCCAATCCATGCACTGCATACACACACCACCACAGCAATTGGTTCCAGGTGGTCACGTGAACAGAGGCAGGTCCAATCAGAGAACTCGTACAACCTGTGGGAAAAGTTACTGAAAGGCTTCAGCACACCCACAGGAGGTGTGTGACTACCACAGGAAAAAGGAAAGAAAGAGGAGATGCTGATTATGTCCTCCAAGCCACATGGAGTGATGTGTGAAAACAGTTTTGGTTGTCAGAAGTTGGGAGAGAGAGGTGACAGATACCAACAGGGTGTGTAAGCCGGGCATGGTGGCACACGCCTTTAATCCTAGCACTCTGGAGGCTGAGGTAGGAGGAGCGTTGTGAGTTTGAGACCAGCTTGGGCTACAACGCAAACGCAAAATCGGCCTGAGCTACATAGTGCGACCTGCCTCAAAAAACTAGGGCCAGGAGTTTGGTTCAGTGGCTTAAGCGCCTGTCTGGCAGGCGCGAAGTTGAGGGTGTGCACAACAGAACGGCCCCCATAAAAAGAATCGTCCATCCCAAAATGTCACAAACTTTGCTGCAGCACAGAAACCCTGGGCCAAAGATTCTGCAAGGATCTTGTCTGCAACAAAGGGAAAGCCTGGAGCTGCCTCAGGCCACTTCATGGAGCCCGAGGGTGCACCTCACAATGGAACACAGAGCCACAGGCAGAGAGAAACTCAGTACTGGGCCATCACCAGACCCCTGCGTCCAGCTGTGCCTGAAGCCAGTCTGCTCCAGGACTGGTCCATTTAGGACCCAAAAAATGACTTCCTAGATAAAGTTTTATGGACCTTTCCAAACCCCACAGCGATACTGTGAAACAGGTCCTGTGTTACTTTTCCTGTTTTGTAGATGGGTGAACTTCAGGCATTTGTTCGATCTGCCCAAATGGCCAGGAAGGTTCATAGGTTCAGGGTCACTTGCTCACTGCTGACCAAAGCAAAGGAGGCCACGTATTCTGGTAAAACGGAAAAGGGGATTTATATAATGCTAGCTCCGAGGAGATGGAGGGTCCATTTGCCTCTAATCACTACGTCCCCGTGTGCGCATGGGCAAGGAACTGTCCAGTAAAGAACAGAGCAGAGAAGGGAACGGAGAGAGCACTCAGATCTCCACCCCTGCTTTAGCACTTCCAGCTCAGCCTCTTCATCCTGTGGAAAGGAAGCCAGGCCCCCAGCTCCTGGGATGGTGGCACCTGCATATGCTGTCACTTCTTTTGGGCTGAAGAGAAGACAAGGTATTGGCTACATGCCCAGCAAGAGGAAGTTTGGAGAGGTTTTTATCTCTAGGAAAAAAAAAATCTAACACTTAAAATTCCATTTTGCTGTGCCGTTTACACAAGTTCACACAGCCAGCCCAGGCATGTGCCAAACTGTTGTTTGTCCAGTGGCCTCACGCAGGGAAAGTTTTATTTTTCTGTTAAAATAATCAAAAAAACATGGACCAGAATACCACTCGCACATTAGCCTTATTTTGTTGTTCTTCTTGTTGTTGTGTTGTTGTTGTTCTGCTGCTGCTATTTGTTTGTTTGTTTTGTACCAGGAATCAAAGTCACGACCTCATGCTTGCCAGGCAAGGACTGTGCTACTGACCTATAGCCCCAGCCCCACGTTAGCCTTTAAAATAAAATGTGAGACTTCAGAAATGATTACTAAAGACAGTGACTTGTTGAAACTGACATACTCAACACACAGAGACCACCACAGGAACAGAGGACCAATTACTGAGCCTTTAATCTGTTGCTCATTTTAAAGGACTATTTCTTTTTGTTTCATTTCATTTTGTTTTTTGACACAGGGTCTCACCATGTGGTAGTTCAGAGTAGCTCTGAACTCACTATGTAGCCCAAGTTGGCCTCAAATTCATGACAATCCTCTTGTTTCAGCTTCCTGAGTCCTGGGGTTATAGGCCTGCACTACCGTGCCCAGTTTAAAGCATGATACATACCTTCTTCTGAGGCAATTGAAGACTTAAAAGTGGATTAAAAAAGAAAATACTTAGGGAAGTTGTTGCTAAAACCCATTACTTTTGCTTTGGTCAGAAAATGACAAATAGATAACTGAAAATAGAACAAAGTTTGTCCTTCATTTTGTGAAACCCTGGGTCAAACTCTTCTTGCCTCTGCACATGGACACATTACTCATTTGGAGAATGTCTGCCTAAAAGATGGTAAAACAAGGTTCATGAGCTTTAAATTTAACTACGTCATGTGAGCACCCTTCAACCTGAGGGCACCCTCCTCGCTGGCATCGCCTGTTCCACTCCCGTGTGCCAAATCCCAACCCTGCGGGTAAGGTAGCCCTTCCTCTATGTAAGCATGGACCTCGTATCTTACAAACCCTCCCTAGAATGCTATAAAACAAACTGGGTTCACCCCTGCACCCCATGTTTCACAAATAGGAAGCCCTGGGCCCAGAGAGTTGCCTGAATCATCCCCGGTCACACTGCAAGCTGTGCCATGGCCCACAGCAGGTTTCTTGCTCTCAGCGCTATTGACCTTTTAAGTGAGATGATTCCAGTTGTCCCATGCATTGTCAGTCCTTTGCCAGCCTCCCTGCTCTCTACCTTCCAGAGACGAATATCCCCCACCATCAGCCACAAGCACCAACAATGTCACTAGACAGTGTCAAATGTCCCCTGGTGGCTACGCCAGCCCCACTGAGAATGACTGCCCTTGACACTGTATGCTCAGCACACCAGCTTAATTTTGCTTGGGAAATGCAAGCTCTATGACTAACAATCAGTCATTTTCTTCCTCCCCTATCACATAACATAATCTCTTGAAAGCATAAACAACTCACACTTCCTCTGGTACAGTAGCACAGTTATAATCCCAGCACTCTGGAAGACTGAGGCAGGAGGATCACAAATTCAAGCTCAACCTAGGCAATTTAGCAAGATCCTGTGTAAAACTTTTAAAAAAGGACTGGGGATGTAACTCAGCAGTAGCGTGCTTACCTAGCATGGGCAAGAATCTGGATTAACTCAGAGCACCACAAAAAAACAAAAGAGAAAGAACCAAAGAAGAAAGAGAAAACGACAAACCATACTTCCATATCTACTTTGAGTGTAATTATCAGTGTGTTTCCGGTGGAACATGTGGGAGAGTAACGGACAAAAATATTTGGACAGCAGTCCTTTATCCCATTGATCTTTGAGAAAATCCCCATCTGATGCACACCTGAACTATCACCTGCTGATAAGTATACCTATAAAAGCAGGGCCTCAGCCAGAACCAGGCTCACAGATTTCTCACGGACACATCATGATCAGGACCCTGCTGCTGTCAGCATTGGTGGCTGGAGGTAAGCCCTGTCACCCTCTGGCTCTGCTCCTCGACCCCTGCTAGGGCTGGAAATGGCACCTGCACACCCCTCTCCCCTTCCCATACTTTCCTACATTCAGTGCTATAGTTACAAGAAAACCAGAATGGGGTAAAGAGCAGGACTCTACAACCTCTGGGAAAACTTCCAGAACAAGGTTCCCTGTTTGGGGTTAAATCTGCCACAGGTACACTCTCCATTGCTTGGGCCACTGTTTCCAGCACTCACCACCCCTTCTCTCTTCACAGCTCTCTGCCATGAGATCTCCACTTACCAGCTCTACCAGGGTAGGGTGGTTGCAGGAGAAGAGGCGACACCCAACAGCTGGCCCTGGCAGGTGAGCAACCACGCTGTCCTAGCTCACTCCCCATGTTTCTCATCACCCCATTTGCTCTCCGCTCTGGGGTCTGTTGTGCCTGCAAAGATGAGAATTGGTAGAAACTTGGAGCACAGGGCTGTTTCTGTACCTTTGACCAACCAGGGGCATGGGAAAGAGGGGCCTACTGTAGTTTAATTCATTAAGAAACTGTCCCACCCTACTACCCAGATGCGCAAATCCACGATCATTCTTACTCTGCTACTAGCCAATCACGTGTTAGCTAACTAATGGACCATTATTTTGTGAACCATTCATCACCACTTATGCACGTGTTCCCTGCTTTAAGCAATCAATCAGTACAGTTTATGTAGATTAACCCTGAACCACAAGTCAGCCAATGTTATCGATGAATGTAAATGCTTCTTACGTTGATATAACCATCAGGATATCAAGACTAAAATATTGATGAGGCATAGGCACAAATTGGAACAATGTTACTGAGCAAACTTTCAAGAAAATGTGTCGGGCTGGGGATATGGCTCAGCAGCACAGTGCCTGCCTGGCAAGCACGAGGTCCTGAGTTCGATTTCCAGTACCAAAAAAAAAAAAAAATTGTGACAGTTACACTTCACATAAATATGATAAAATAATTACTTCTATCTGGCATAATTGGGACTAAGCAATTGAAAAATTGATTATAGAGAAATTATCTTAAACCCTGTATATAAGTTTTAAATATTTTGCTTTAATTTAAAACATGCAGCTATACATTCATTCACCGATTTTTTTGAATTGTTATGTAGCCCAGGCTGATCTCAAATGCACAACAATCTGCCTGCCTCGGCCTCTCTAGTGCTGGGACTAGAGGCATGCACCACCACACCCAGTTTGATCTTTTGAATCCTTAAGGGACTTTCTCCTATATTACATCATCTACAAGTCTATTTCTTTAAAGGACTAGTAACTTTGAGACACTCATGAGCAATCAGAGTAATTTTCCCCTCAGTCTCCCCACTTTCTCAGGGGCATCTGTGTCAGTCGCAAAAGTCCAGAGCCAGGCTTTCCCTTTCCTCACAGCCTCACAGGGTGTTTTGTCTGGGATGCAGAAGAAGGGCCGCGGCCCCTCTGCTACAGATCCCATCCCGTGGATCTTGTGCTGAGAACCAATCACTGCGGCCTGTGCCGCCTTCTTGACCAACCTTAGCCTCACCTTTGGAACCAAATGCCAGTTTGTACAACTACCTCCTCACCTGGGGAGCTAGTGACTGTCACTCATGGAAGATGCTCCAGACTCCCGGCTCTGTAGCCCAGGAAGACCCTTTTCTTTCTTAGGTGTGCAAGTCTAACTGAGTTAGAATCTTTTCTCCAAAAAATACTATTTGTATGACCTGGAAAATTAAATTAACTTTTTCCATAAGTCATGTTAGAAATATTGTATTGACTGGATGTTGTATCCCTTGCCTATAGTCTCAGCACTGAGACAGTAAAATCTTAAGAGCCCTGGAAATTTAGTGACTTAGTGAAACCCTGTCTCAAACTTAAAAAAAAACAGCTTTGGAAGGTCACTTAGTGGTAAGGTCCTGGGTCCAATCCCCAGTACCATAAAATATAGGTAGGTAGATAGGTAGAGAAATAGAGCTAGAGATAGAGATAAACAAGAGAGAACAGTTTTTATGACATGGACCACACTGTAGAGATGCACATAGCTGCCTTAGTTTACTCACTGATTAAATACACATAATGATAGGGCCTCGTGAGATTGCTGTCATTATGAGGTGAGACCAGGACAGTGTCTGGCAATGGTCAAACATTAGAAATGTAAGCTAGACACGGTGGTGCCCACCTGTAATCCAGCACTTGGGAGGCTGAGGCAGGTAGACTGTAAATTCAAGGTCAGCCTGGGCTACACAGTGAGATCCTGCTTCAAAAAAAGCTGGAAATATGAGATGCTGGCTATTGTAAGTATTCATCATCCAGTGTTCTCTTCACAGTGATCGTTATGGCCCATTTTCCAGACAAGGTAAATGGGACTCGGACGAGTAAAATAACTGCCCAAAGCCACCCAGTGACCCTGGAGGAAAGTGAGGATTTGAATTTGGTTCTGTCCTTCCTCTTTTGCCACAATTTTCTGTTCACAGAATACATTATGTGGACAAAATTTCACATCTCTAGGGCACTTTAGGCCTACTTTTAGGTTAGACGGTCATCTTTTTATGGGTCTTTTTTTCATTTTGTCTAATTGTAAACATATTCTGGTGGGTGTTGGGGATTGAACTCTGGGCCTCACTGCTAGCTGAGTGCTCTGCCGTGAGCTGCATCCCCAGCCCAACGTCCTCTTAACATCCAATGTATCTAAGGCTTTGGCCCCTTAATCTTGAACAAATAAAAAATATCCAGTACCTAATTAAAAATGAAGAAGTCCAGAGAAAAGCAGGCACCTTCCCATGAAGAGCTCATCATCTTCACAATTAAAGGGAACACGGTCTGACTCCAAGCAGTCCACCCTCCGTCCTCTCTGCTTAGCCCTGGCAGGGATGTAAATGACAGTAGGGGAATGAAAGAAAGAGAAGGGTTTGTGGCAGCTTCATTAGACACTGAAGCAGTAACAGACACTCCATGGGGGTTAATGTCTATTAATGCTTTCTCATAGAGTTGTGAATGGATTTCACAACTCAATGTTCAGGGAGAAATTAGAGCAGCTTACAAAATCTACAGGAGCAATCAGCCCTTTACCTGTTCATTCATTTATTTTTCACTCATTTGATCCATCAGTCAGTCCAGTCATCCCTCCGTGTCTGTGCAGATTGTTTCCAGGACCCCGAGGGGACCTAATTCCACGGATGTTCAAGAGCCCTACATGAAATGTCACTGTTTGCATATAACATGCACACACCCTGCAGTGTACGTTAGGTTATCTTTCAATTGCTTATAATAGCTAATCAATGTCAAAGCTATGTAAATAGATGTCGACTCTATTTGTGAGGAAAAAGGAAAAGAAGAAACACAGGAACAGGCTCAACAGGACAGATTTATTTCAGAACAAACCTGAGAGGGACCACTCAGGCACTAGAGATCAGACCAGCAGCTCTTGTACAGCTGATGGGGTCTTTTGTAGGGTCATGGGGGTTGGGGCCAGGGAGAAGAGGTTGGGGCTACCTGCCAAGAATAAGGTTTGAGAGAGCACGAGGGGTCATGGTTGTCCACGGACGAGGCTTGGGGAGGCGCAGGGAGTGGCAGCTCCTCTCCATAGCAGGGCTGATAGTGTTCTGAGTCCCCAGGTGCAGCTGTACCAGGATGGGGCAGTTAAGGGTCTCTGACCAGGATGGTGGCAGTCAGCTGCCTTCATTCCAGAGTCTATGGTTAGATAAGGAAAGTGGGCAATGTATCTCTTACTTAACTACTTCCTGCTGATTAGGGGCAAGGATTGTTGGGGTTTTAGCTGGACTGAAGAAGAGCTGTATTGATGTTGTCTTTGGCTACTGCCGGTGAAAAGGCTGAAATCCTGCTGGTGAGAAATCTTTGAAGCACATTGATCAGGCATGGCAATAATAAAGAGCTAAGTAGAAAGAGAAGGACAGGCACTACAAAAGGAAGAATCCGAGGTAGGATAGTGGACTTCCATGAACTCCGTGAACTCTTCAGGGGGTCCCAGATATTTCTTGGTGCCTATTTTCTGCAGAGCTGCAGTTACATTACCATGATTAAGTAGGAGAAAAGTACAACACGTTGTATGAAGTATGGCACAGGTGCCACCTTGGACAGATTTTGGTTGGGGTCCATCGGTCTCAGACACTTCTCTCACTGGTTCCATCTGTATGGTCAGTCTGGAAGTTTGGCAACCTCTATGCTAAAGTAAACAAACTTTACCAAGAGATTAAAGCATGCATGACAGAATCATGAGCATCAGAATTGAAAGGACAATTGGAGAGGAACCGTATGCTGACACTTTTTAAGGGATTAGAACACCAGTTATAAACAACTGTCTTCTGTACCTGGAAACTATCAGCAGAGGTCAGTGATTGAGGCAGTCAGTCTGGTCCATCAATATTGTTTAGGGAATTATCACAAGGAAAAGGCCCATGCATGTTTAGTATGATGCACTTTCTTCGTTAATGTTTTAATTCTGTGGTTGGTTGAATGGAGATCTGAAGAGCTGAGTTTATCTATTAAGTATCCACCAGTGCCATGCAGCAATCTAGGCATCTGGAACACAGAGATGTGGAGGACTTCACTGAGCTTCTGTTATGGGGTGGGGCAGGGTGATAAAGAAGTGAGTGGGTGAATTCGTCACCATCAGGAGATGAAAGCTGTGATAAGGAAGAGTAAAGCAGGATGAGAGGACACGTGTGTGGCTCTGTGAATGACTCTGTGTGTGCGTCTACATGTGTGCGTGTGTGTGTGTGCTATTTTGGAAAGAGGGCAGTCTAGTGATCTGAAGGAGCAGTGCCATCTGGGACCCTGATCCGGGCTGTCTCAGCCACCTGGGTACCCACGTTTCTCCCCAGGTCTCCCTGCAGTACCTCACCTCGGGATCGTGGTTCCACACCTGCGGAGGCTCCCTGGTGTCCAACAGATGGTTTGTGACGGCCGCCCACTGCGTGAGGTAACCATCTGTCCCTGTGCCAGGCTGCCCACCCTGAGGTTGTGTCACCTCTAACAGCCTGGCCCACAGGGCCTCCGCCCCACCATACACAGGAGCCTTGCAGAGCCATATGTCTGGCCGAGAAAGCGTTGGTCCATCTGTGACTCAGCCCATGGGTCACTGGTACACCAGGACTGCGTGGGAACTCAGTGCTGTGTGCCAGGCACTGAGAGAGGCAATGGGGGAGGGGACAGCCCAGTCCCTGACCTCTTGGGGTAACCAGATGTGTCCTCTGCATCTGCAATTGTGTTCCTTTAACAACTTCAGTGACTTCTGCAAGCTCTAATATCATCACTTGTCAAAAATGGTTCAACTGAGTCTAGTTTGAACTAAAGGAGAGGATACAAGAAAGGGCCTGGTACTTAGCAAGTGCT
>RJWM01036962.1:0-17787 GCA_004363535.1 Dasyprocta punctata
TTTGCAACACTAGGCCCACCTAAGGGGAAGTTTTCTGAGAGGCATTAATGGCAATGTCTTTTACTGTAATAAGGTTTCTAAAATTCACCATCTATGTTGATCACATCCATAAATGAACTATTGATATTTGCCACAACATGTATGAACATGGAAAACATGCTAAGTGAAGGAAGCCAGTCACAAAGGAACATGTATTCTACGAGTCCATTTACATGGGATTCTCAGAATAAGCAGATCTATATGGCTGAAAGTATGTTAGTGGTTGCTGCTTTGTATTTAAGCTTAAGAAAGAAGTTGAGGGTAAAGGGGGTGAGTGTTAAAGGATTGGGCTGGAAGTGTTTTTTCAGGGTGGTGAAAATACTCAAAACTGATTCTGGTGATAGTTACATAGCTCTGTGGACGTATTTGAAATACTTGAATTATTCACTTTAAATAGTTGAATTGTATATGTGAACATGTGAATTATATAAAGTTATCTAAAAAAATGCCTTGGCCTTCATGTTATTCTAGTGATCAGAATAATATGATTTTAAAAATGGCATAGAATGTCTGTGCTGATCTAGTCACATTTAACCTCTGCGATAAATTGCTCAGCAATAAACTGCTTCATGTTATCATATCTGAGTCTCAGCATGAATAAAATCCTTCAAAAAGACAAGCCCAAGTGTTTTTGCAAGGAATTAAATGTATTTTGAATGAGTTTGGAATGATGTCTAGATATTTCACTAGATTGCCATACTTTTTCAATGATACCATGCAATTAAGAGCATCAGGAAAAGGAAATTTTATTATTTTTTTTATTCATTATAAAGTAGTAAATACATTACCCAATATAGCTTCCTTTAAATACTAAAATTTGTCCTACATATCATAACTTAATAAAGCATAACTGCATTTAAAAGATAAACTTTACGTGCTCCAATAACTGTTGTAATTTTTTTTTTGTGTGTGTGTGTGTGTGGGTTTTTTTTGTTTTTGGTTTTTTTTTGTGGTACTGGGCATTGAACTCATGACCTTGTGTTTGCCAGGCAGGCACTTACACCCCTGAGCTAAATCCCCAGCCCCTTATTGTTGTATTCTTTGTAAAGATATAGATATGTATATCCAAAAATAGACATATATTCCAATATGTGTTTTAGCTTCCTCATATTGAGTTAAATGCTTGTACACAAAGATCATATAAATTTGAAACCAAAGAAATGGCAGAGATTCTCTTCCTAGTCATTCCTTTCACATGTAAAGAAACTGAGATTTAAAGTAGTTACATTTTCTCCACAAATCATGATTACAAAATCCATGGTTTGAAGGCAACTTCCTTAATTCCCAAGGCAATGATGTTTTCACCATAAGAAAATTCCACAAAAAGAAAATATCTGAAAATCCATCAGCACGTAGAGGGATACTAAATTTAGTATCTGTTGGATGTTTACTTGAATATATATTATTTGTTCATCTTTATCATTGATAGTTCATCTTTAATTTACATTCCTAGGACACTATAATCATGTACATCTATTTAACTGCTCACCACACTCTCAACTTATCTGAACACTTATTTTTAAACAAAATGATGAATGGGATTAAAATGGATGGTAATAATTTAATGAAATTATTTAATTCCTAACAGAAAGCTTAGAAAAATGTTCATGTAGATGAACTAATAAATTTCTTATGCAGAAACTCAATGCTTTTGCTGCACTTCAAAATAAAGGCTTCTTTATAAACTCTCCAACTAGACCATCAATGTGGCATTCACCAGCTCTATCATGGCTTTTGAAAGAATCTCATGAAATAACTATTTTTAATGGCCCTGTAGCAGGACTTCATGAGAATCTGTAGTTTAGTGAAAGAGCTCTCTTGCACTTTCTCCTTCCCTTCCAACTCTTTCCAGAATTGACTGATTAAAAAATTACTCCTTTTCTCCTACTATCAAACTTCCAGCTATCTCCAAAGCTATTACTTATTTTATACACCATTATTGATAGAATTAAGTCTAAAGAGTCATGAAGAGCTATTTGTATTTAAAAAGTGAGGTTTCTTTTTCTCAAAATTTCATTAATATAGTGAGTGTGATTTTTCTTTATATAGGTTATATTGTGCCTCCTCTGGGAGCCACTAAGGTCTTCTGACCCCCTACATTCCAGAAATCAGGGGTCAGCAACTGGGTGCCCCACTTGTGAAAAGCTGCTGACCTCTGTGAGGGAGCTTGTATGGAAGCAAGTGTTAATTTTCAAAATGTGACTGCTCTTGATAGCAGCAACCTCATCCCATCATGATGTCCCTTGGAATGTTTTCCACTCAAGGGGCCAGAAGTAATCTGTCATCACCAGTCAGTGGTGCAAGCAGTTCATTCTTGTATCTTTGCCTTTGTCTCCTGGATCTGAAACAAAACATACCACCCTGCCCTCCTTGTCTCACATCCCAATTTTCATGTGTTCAACATCTGTCAGGGCTTTCACCTTCAATGACATGGTCAACACACCAAGAATTATATTTAACACATGAAAAATGAACAGCAGGCCTATTTCTCCCTGCTTTGTAATTGAGAGCTATCAAATTTGTGTTTGGGGGTCTGCACATGTGTGCTTATTCTTGGAACAATATTTATAGACACTTAAAATGATTGTTTTCCAAAGTGATAAAAGGGTTTAATAACACACTTTAATATAATCTTAGGCATTTTTAATAAAATACAGTTATATAATTATAATTATCAATGTATGTCATTTAATATAACAATAAAATGTTAGTCTTTGAAGTGACACGGTGATTAATATTTACAGTAAAATCTAAAAGAAATGGCATTTGTACAGCATTGCTAAATTTTAACCAAAAAAAGATTAATAAAAATTCTATTCATATTGTAGTGTCATTTCAAATTATCAACAGCAAAAAGAAAATGCACTGATTACTAATACATATGAATATAATGCATTGCTTTCCTTGACTTCTCAAGATGGAAAAGTATTCCCCATTAAGTGTACCAAGAACTAAGGCTAGAATAGACATTCTCAAAGTTTTTCCCAAATTGTTGTCAAAGCTATTAACATCATACACAAAATTTTATATAGATCTATCTACTGCAAATATTTCATGTTCCTTTATGCTAATTTTATAGGTCAATATTAACTTGATGAACTGCTTACAGAATTCATGAGAAAAATTTTCAGTATCTCTAAACAGAGCCATATTCTGTGCAAATTCTTTTCAAATAGTATATTCCCCTAAATGTCAAACAACGGTGGACATTTAAAGTAAAAAAGCAAACCTTTTCCCCATCTAAACTAGGAATGAGAGAAAGCAATTGCTAAACAGTGAAAGGAAATCACACATTTTTCACTTGTCAAATATAGTAAAGGCAATCAGTTGACAGGAAGATGTATCATTTTAGTTTCTCAACAGAAGGGCAATTACTTCATTATGCATACTTAGTTGTTCTGATTTATCTCATAATGTGCTATCAAAGTTACTTATTTTGAACTCATAAGCTATATATATAACTTTAGGGACTTCTTAAAAAAGTAATGCTATTTTCATTTCTTCATTTTGAAGTTTAAAAATGTTCTTGAGGTTAAAAGCTTTATAGTTCCTTTATCATAATTAGTATCTTCCTCCTTAATACTCTAAGAAGGCCTTTATAATAATGGACTTTGGCCTTTTGCTACAACCCCCACAAGATAGATTGCTGGAGATAACCCTCTGAAATTCCTTGCAGCTTTTACACCATAAAGGCCTAAGACCTGTCTGTTTTGGATAAGATTCAGACAGAGGGATAAAGGTTAAGGAGGGGGAAAGTTTCAATTTGTAGGAGTTAACAGTCATAAATACAGTAAGTAGCACAAATGTTCTTTCCTCACTCATAGACCATGGTCAGGTGGCTTTACAATAAAAGAAAAACATTTCTAATGAAAACCCAAACTACATGAAACCTAAGGGATAAGTTGACAACATTATTTCTCAAAGCATTTTCATTGCAATCAAAGAATTTGACAGTAATTTGTTTCTTTTTTTCATTACTCATACGTTTTTCCTTCTGTAGTGGAAACTGGAATTTAACAATGTTCATAGGATATTCTTTTGTGGTCTATTTGATTAACTAAATAAAATGACCCACAAATCCAAAATACTAGAAATTTATTCTCTACTTGATGCAATGTGAAAAAATCACAAGCTTTCCTTCCACCTTCCTTACAATAATACTTTCAATGTGTTATGAATTTTATTGATCTGAAATCACATAATATTTGCACTAAATAAGAATAAGCAAGAATGCAAAAGTTAATCCATATTACATATACCTCAGAACTAATACTAAGACTTCAACTGGCTTTTGCAATTTAGGCTCGCACACTGTGTCCAAGAATTACAGAAATCACAAGACTCTATACGTTAGAGTTAGGTTGGTTATAAAAACTCAGTATGAACTGTTTAGATCATTTTCCTGATAAATTAAATTATAAGTCTTCATCTGGTTAGTATCATTGCCGAGTTTCAAGTTTATTACTTTGTTTTCAAAAGAATCTAAGAATTCGATTAAACATATTACATGCATGCTAATACTCTGTGGAGCTGGATGAAAAAAGGGGAGAAGATAGAGGTTTCAATATGCCACATGTTCTATATACAGTATACACATATACCATAGATAGTTTACAATCTTACCATGAGAAAGTCAAAAACATCAGTGAGCCTTCACTTTCTGTTATATATACATTTTATGAGCTACAGATAATTTCCTTCCACGCTGCTTTTAAAAAAGACTGAAAATACATTAGATAGATTCAAATACAGTTTAACTTAAAGGCTTCATCAGACCATATGTGCAGACACTTGAGATGATGACAGAGTTAAGCTTCCTAGGGTCCTAGAGTCAAAGAAACTCTGCTGACCCCCACTGCTAAGCAGGTGCACTCCTTCCACAGGGGGTAACATCTGTCGATCAGTCATGGTCCCACTTGGTGAGGACCCCAAGAAACTTCCTTGGGAAGAAACAATTTTCTCAGGACTGGCAGCCAGTTTGGGGGATGTAGAAAAGTTATATCCATACAAGGCACAGGGACTGTGTAACCTGAAAGTGTTATAGGAACCCTGATGGGTCTGGTTAGTAGCAAAGGCATTACTGGAGGGTGAAGGCATGATGTACTGAAGCTGGGGGGACATCCCCGAGATCTGCATGGACAAGCTGGTCTGTGGGCAGCTGAAGGTATCCCCATCAGTGCTGCCCATGGACATGTTCACGGAGGTACTGCTGCTCACCCCCACATAGGAGGGAGTCCTAGGTGAGGCGAAGGTCTCACTGGTCTGGTTGGTGAGCCTGTTGTAGGTCTCGGCCAAGGATGTGCTGTACCGGTTGAGGGTGAGGCCTGAGCGGGCACAGGCAGAATAGTCAGCTGGGGCCAGACTACACAGCTGGCTGGTGTTGGGCCCCAGGTGGAAGGCAGGAGAGGAACAAGAGGAGCCAGACAAAAGGTGAGGGTGGGTGGCAGGAATACCGTTCCCAGTACCTTGAAGTAAGGTGGAAGAACTTGCATTGCCTATAAAAGAAGTTGAAATGTAAAAAATGACTCCACACCCATCTTCTCCTTCTAATTTTGTAAATACATGATAGACATGTCTTGTTACCAGGGGTGGCAGAGTGCTACAAAGATGAAAAGGAGATGGTCTCAGCTTACTAGAAATTTATAATTTCATTGCATTCAGACTGAAATAATTTATACACAGGTATTCATATTTTTAAGGCAAATTATCTTCCTAAGAAATTATGTATTTTTGTATTGCAGAAAATAGGATATAACCACATAGAATTTTCACTTTCTCCCTTAATTAGCTCTCTCAAAATTTTTTATTTACTGCAACACGAATGCCAAATATTCAATTTATCAGTAACTTCATAAAATATGCATTTCAACTTAGTTTGTATCTGGTTCAAAAAGTATAATCAAGACCTTTACTACCCATATTTTAGCTTCTCTTTCATTAAAGCTTACTCTGGATCAAATGTCTTTCCAAAAAGAAAAAGAAGTAACTAAAAAGCTGAACTGGTCAATGGCACACTCTGCCCCAAACTTACCTGTGGCTTTTTACAGGAATCATGTGTATTAATTACTATGGTACCGCAGGTCTCGGCCATGTAGTAGAGTTATAGTCTAACTCCTCAAAACGCTATTTCCAACCAGAAAATAGGTTGGTGAAACACACGCAAACACTAAAGCAGAAATCTACCAGACCTCTGAAACTTAGAGACAGTGGTTAATCCTGAATCTAACAGATAACAGTGATGGCGACTGACTCCCCTTTTCGGGATTTCCTGGCAGACTGATATTTGCAAACGTAATAGAACTTAAGGGGGAAAAGAGAATACTGAGGGCCAGACAGCTTGTAAAACTTTCTAGCCATAGTGTTTTATATAGCATCTCAAAATAACCTAAAAGCCCAGTAGAACAAATGATAATAATCTAAACACAAACTTCTCACTGGAAGCTGGCAGAATCCTGGTAAAAAGCTTGACTGCAGGAGCAAATGGAGAGTCCCAGCCAGTGGGCCCATCCTTCTCTGAGAAAAACAAGCCCTGGGCTTTTAGGAAATATTCAGAGAAGAGCCAGAGAGGTCTCCCAAAGTGCACCAGACCTTTATCATAAACCCAACAGGAAAACATTGCCTACAGGCAATTTTTTTTTGAAGGAAGGGAGGAAATAAACTAGATAGAAAGGGTGGACTAGGATCACAGATTTTTATGAAGTGTACCTGGCCTCAAAGCCCACCATTCACCTCTAATTTTCATGAGATTTAAGGGTGAGATAGTTCATGAAATATATTAACAACCTAAAACATTGAAGATTTAACCCAAGACTACAACAACCATTTTTCGTGATCAATTCTCATTCCATCGAGAAAAGAGATGGATTCTGGAGTAGGAGAATGCTGGTGATGAGGTTACCTTTCTGGGTATAAATAGCGATTTCTGCATGTCTTAGTGCCTGAGTTTCTAGGCAGGAACTGACTGATCCAGAAGAGTTTTTGAGTTACCTTGCTTGGGAATTCCAGGGATATCTTCAAAGGTAAGAGTCCGCAGTGAAGGTCGCCAGAATGCATATGACTCCACCAAAGCTTCCAAACCCATTCTATATGGAAGGATCAGGATGGGGATGGACAAATGGAGTCTAGTTAGGAGCAGTTGGAGCTTTCACCAGTAATAAGCATCTCAGAAACAACATTGGCAGGAATCCTCGATGGTGGCACCTTACCAGCTTGCTACTGGTAGAAAGAAACTTTTCAGAGTGGAAAGCACAAAGAAGTCACCCAAGATGCTTGTTAACATTGTTGAAAGCTGAAGCTGACTTGAGTGTAGAAAAGCTCTCCCTTGGGGCTAAGGAGCCAAGGTGAAGAAAGTCCATCCTGACTGCTGTGAGTCCAGGGCTCTGCTGTGGTCTGGAATGAACCCTGTTCCCTTGTCATAGGACTTACCACAAAACCATGCTCCTGTAAAACCTCTTCTAAATGGCATTTCTGCCCACCACTCACTGCCACAGCAGCCATCTCAGGGGAGAAATCATCCAAAGAAAACCAAATTCCACTCAGAAGGCACAATATTCACCACCAATCAGGCCGGGCGGTCTTTCTGACAACAAGAGAGCCAGGAGAGGGCAGCACTGACCTCTTCCCTTACATCCTGGCAGTGAACAGGAGTACAGCAGGTCCCAGCGCTCACAAGGCTATCATGTACATGGAGTTAGTATTAACATCACAAAATATTTTTAAAGCCTCAACAAACGTTCTGAACAAATGTATACTTAAAGAGATGAGGTAATTGATTATTTATATGACATGCATATTTTAAAACAAAACAACAACTCTAAATGCATGCATAAATCCCTTACTGCTACAGATGATTGTGAGGTTTCCCCCTCTTATGTATCAGATGACTAAATCCTCTAGGTTTTTTAATTAAGGACCTTCACTCAATTTGCCATTATTGCCAGGCGTGGTGGCGCACGCCTTTAATCCCAGCACTTGGGAGGCTGAGGTAGGTGGAGCGCTGTGAGTTTGAAGCCTGCTTGGGCTACAACCCAAGCGCAAGGTCTGGCCTGAGCTACATAGTGTGACCCTGCCTCAAAAAACTAAGGCTAAGAGTTTGGCTCAGTGGCTTAAATGCCTGTCTGGCAGCCGCGAGGTTGTGAGTTCAATCCATGGTGCCTCAAAAACAAAACAAAACAAACAAACAAACAAAAGACACACTATTTTAGTCAGATACTCTAGTAGCTTTAACTCAGTTTCTATATCTTGCAGATTCCCTGTATCACCAAATTGTGAACCACAAACTAAAACTAAGGAAAACCATTCCCTCAAAAATCATTATCACCTATATGATAGTGAAAGTTCTCCAAAGAGCAGAAGTGATTTGTGCAAATAAAACTGTCTCATATTACTGTCCTTCTGTGCCAAGGTTTTATGCACAGAATTTGAACATTAGAATATGCAGACAGAGCCTCCATTAATTTAGTGATTTCTGTCCCCACTTAGCCATCTTAGCGACAGAATAGCTATGCATGTGTGGGTGTGTGGCTTGTGTGCAAGCATATCCTCTTATGAACTCACACAGGGGCATGACTCATCTTTTCAACTGTCAGCTCAGGGGACTTCTTTTCAAAGAGGCATTTGCAGCTCCACACAGATGCTACCATGGGGCTGCCAAAGGGAAAGGAGGACACAGAAGAAAATTGTACCTGTTTTACCTGGGTTACCTGAAGAGAAGAATAAAAGCCGGCCTACAACATAATCAGTGTACTACAAAAAGGATTATTCAGTGGCAAGGGCACTAGATTGGACTGAGCTGTGACTAAAATAATTGTGTGACCATAAGCCAATTTCTTAACCTCTCTCAATTCCAGCTTCCTATACAGTGATTATTAGACTATGAAAACTCTGAAAGTCCTTGTAGCTCAAAACTTGTTTTATTCTAAGTGATTTTTTTTCCAAATCAGATATCAAGATCTGTGGCAAAACTATAACTCAAACCAAAAGTTATCTCCCGTGATTATATTTTCTGTATTACTAAAATATTGATTTCTGGGCAGCTTGGCAGGTCTCAGCAATCTCAAAGCTCTGTGCTGTCTGTAGGTTGCATAAAATACTGTACTAATGAATGCTGAGTGCTCTTTAGCTGATCACTCTATGTTTAGTTTATATCCATGCTAAATTTGCATCTTTCTAGAAATAAGATTTTTTTAAATGCAAAAGACTATTAAAACACAGCTTTATCTTTAAAAACTGCTTTTTATCACCACATAGATGAATTTTGATAATGGTAGATTTAAATAGTAAAGATACCAAAAGAGTTATGGAGCAGCCTTGAAGTTTACTAAGACAAAGAACAAGCACCCACTGGACTTAGAAATGTACTACCTAAATTGATGTGCATTACTGCATTATTTGCTTTAGCAATATAAACTTTATTATGCGTCACATCCATAAACCAAATACTTGAGAAGTTATTAACTATAACAAACATATAACTTTAAGCTTTAAAGAGATGCTCTAAGGTAACACATCTATAAGTGATCTGATTTAGAACCACTGATATTTTTCCTGAGGCTGCTATTTCACACTGCAAGTTCAGAAAGGATTTCAGATATTTTGCAGGAAACAGTTATAAAATATTTATTAGCTGAATCTGGACTTTTGTTAAAAAGCCTTCATTTTCTCCAGTAATGGAGACTTTTCTCATCTAGTTAAAGAAAAGATGAAAGGCACCTCCTGCAGGAGAGTAGCCAAGGCGATAATTTATACAAGGTGCCTTTGAACAACTTCCACATTTTATCACCGCCCTAATTTATGCTATCAAATGACCAAGTTTATTTAGTAAAATGGTTATGTTTTTCCTGAAGTATTTAAAGAGAAGAAATTTCTGTACCTTCCTGAGTAAAAAATTTTATAGGGTCAAACCTAAGGCCTAACTGAAGAATGAAACTATTTTCAGCACATAAATTTGCTCTCACATAGCAAATGTCTTACAGGAGAGCTTTTAAAGGCTGAAGCTACTGATTTCTATAAAATAGACTGTGGAGCCATAAATAGCTAGGAAAGGATAATTTTTAATTAAAGAAAATTGTTTTACAAAGTTTAGGCAATTACATGACCATGTTGATTTCTGGTCTTTTTCAATTTGTTTATTTCATATATGAGGAAAAATAAAAGTATTTTGCTTTAAAAAACAGAACCAGGGTGATAAAGGAATATTTTGAACTTTTTCTTCATGGACTTTTATCTCTATTAATGCATGAAAAATTATTGTGCTCCTCTACATTCCCAAGACCATTACATTCTCCACACACACACAAAAAAAATACATAAATTAGAAATGTTATCACCAAATCTCTTTTCTTTATATTTGTGCCTTTTACATTCACCAGTCAAAATGTTAAGATCAAATTTTTTAAACAAGAGTACTGATTTATAGGTATTTAATAAGAGCAAAATGGAAGATACATAAATAGGAAGTAGGGAGAATTTTTTTTTTTCCCAAATGGACTGGGGAACAAGATATGGAGGAAGAAAAGGGAAGAGAGGGGTAGGGGATTTAAAAAAAAAAGGAAATAGAAGAATTAAGATTATTATGTACATCTACCAACTCCCCACAATATATGTAATCATTACGTGCTGCAAATGTGCACTAATTAAAGAAAAGACATTTAACATTTAAGTGTTATCAGTGAAAAGTTTATCTATGCTAAGCAAAAAATAATTTCATGAGAAAAATGTTAAAATTTTATTTCACTAGCAAAACATCCATATATAAGCACATTATACTTCATCTGTATTAAATCATTGTTTAACAATTGTATCAAAATAAAAATTTTACATTAAAACATTAAAATATAAATCATTGTTTTCTGTGTGCCCAATAAAAACATTTAATACTTTAGGAGAGTCAGGAAATACATAACAAGCACAATTACAGGTTACACCTACACATTCCTGAAACAGACAAAGGGAAGAAAAAAATTCATATCAAATCTAGCATTTTGACTTCATTATACCAAATAGATGTAGTAGTTTCTTTTCCCTAATGCTATTCATTTCTTTCCTGACCACATTTAAATCACTAAATGTTCTTTCACTGTGCTGTCATATCAAGACTTCTTGAAAAATTGTCATGTACTTGTAGAAGATTCATTCACTGCTAATATCTGTCTATATACTTTAAGAATGTTTCTTTAATTTATTGCTTCAGAAATGAAATGACAAGATAGAAGCAGTGAGACCTCCAGTGAAGTCTTTGCTGGAGCAATACCTTGGAAATGGTTCCTGGTGTAAACTTGAAACCTGAGTTTGCCCTACTAGAGTACCTAAGTATTAGCAAATTATTTTTCTGCTTAAAAAGAAATAAACTGAAACCAATTCAAGATAATGGTTAAATAGTATTATGATATAATCCAAGGCATGAGAGATTCCATCAAAGCATTTGTCAAGGTAGAAAAAGGATCACCCCAGAAGTTCTCACCAGTCACCTTCACTAAGTGATGATCTGAGGTTACAAAACTGTCATTCAATTTGCTTTCAATTTTCAGGAAATGGAAAAATCTGAAAACTGAAAAATTCAGAAGTCTCAAAATCAAGTTAGCCAGTAGCTAACGTAACACAACAAAAGCCAAGCAAATGCGTAAAATAATTTCAATGCAGGAGACAATTCCTGGGATTATCCACAAACCTTCCTACAGAGTGAAGAATTTCAGAGAGAAGTCTTTTCTATTGTTCAGTCTTGTTGATTCATCTGCATTAAATAGAAGGTTACTCTATTTGTATTTTAATTATATTTTAGTTCTTACACATTTAAACACTGCGTGGTGTTTAATGATGTCTCACATATGAAGATGACATCAGGCTTCTGCAAGCAATTGGGTGTATTCTGAGAAAAAAATTCTGTCACCAACCTTGCCCAATTCATCAGCTGAAAGAACTAAAAATCTGGACTATTATCTGATCATTTTCTCACTAAAATTTCAAATGAAATTGCTTTTAAAATAATTGGGGAGTTTGATTTCTTGCAGATAGACTCAATTAATACTAAGTTTTCAAGGAGTATTAGAATAATCTGGGAAATAAAGTAATGAATTTTTCAAACACTTCTTTTCAAAAACAAGATGATTTAAAAACACTGAAGTCGCCTTTAATCCCAGCACTTGGGAGGCTGAGGCAAGAGGATCTTTGTGAGTTCCAGACCAGGCTGGCCTACAAAGTGAGTTCAAGGCCGGCCTGAACTGTGTAGCGAGACCCTGTCTCAAAAAATAGGGCCGGGGATTTAGCTCAGTGGTGTAAGCACCTGCCTGGCAGGCACAAGGTTGTGAGTTTGATCTCTGATACCAAAAAAAAAAAAAAAAAAAAAAAACCAAAAAAAACCGCTGAAATCAAAGCCTTACCCACAAAAGGCATTTGGAGAACATTGGTCTATTATTACATTCTATTACTAATAGTTATTTCAGAAAATGTTTCACTAAACTGCAGTGGAATAGAATCATATCAATCAATTTAAAAATTCTTGGCATACTAGATGATCTGCTTTTTGATAAAAGTTATAGAGTGGAATTCATTATTGTAGCTCTTCTACTTAGTACACTGTAAAACACAACACAGAAAAAATAAACAAGTGTGTGACTGTCATCAGAGCCAAGACAAATTTGGAAACTAAAGAATATCAGCTCTTCTGGCAACAGGAAGTAGTTTCATATTCCAGTTGGAAATCTGAGTTAACAAGAGATCCCATCAGCCTCTTCAGAAAGAATTGATAGATAGTTGTGTCATCCCCAGGGAAATTCTAAACCAATACTAGAGGCAGACAGCATATTTACTTGAAATGTGGAGGACCCTGGACATGTTGGGGCAAGCTTCTTCAGGGCCGCTTCAGAAACAGCATGCAACATGCATTCAGAATGTCCATCTTCATCCCAGCAGCATATGTGAAAGTTCACCTTAGGGCCACACCATAACGCTCCAAAAATAACTTATCTCCGAGGAACAAAAGCATTAGCCAACTTAAATTCTCATCAGAAATTATTTCCATACTATGTCAGCAAATTTAACTATTTAGCTGGTAAAGGAAATTCACAATAGCAGATACATTTATCACAACCAGGTTTTTCATTAGGACTTACCTGTTCCTTCCCGAGTCTCTGAAGCCTTTGGCAAATGGATTCCTGTCTATCTTAAGGCGAGTAATCTACACAATAGGAAAAAAGAGCATATCTTATACAAAGATCAAATAATATTTTAAAGAACAGAAACTACCACAAAGCTATAAATGATTCAAAAATTAGCTGATAGAAGACAATATTGGATTTTTCTCTCCATTTCCCGCATATTTTAATATCCTAGATGCCAAAAGAAAATTTCAGAAACCATTCAAAATATGCATCTGCTATAAAAACACAAACCTACCTTTTCATTTTGCAGCACTAGAAGAGAACCCAGCCATGAGTGTTCTACCACTGAGCTACATCTCCTGTTCCTCCCTCCCTCCCTCCCTCTCTCTCTCTCTCTTTCTTTCTTTCTTTCATTCTTTTTCTTTCTTTCTTTCTTTGCTTGCTTCTTTCCTTCTCTCTCCCCCCTACCCTCTTTCTTTCTTTTGAAAGAGGATTGCATAGGCAAGATTCAAACTTCTAAACCTCTATCTCCCTGAGTGTTGAGATTACAGATGTGTACCACCGTGCTCAGATTTCCATAATACACAAAAATTTGCTTTGCTTTTAATACTCCTAGGGAAGGAAAATCTAAATCATCTGTCAATATTTGTTTAACAGTCCTCTTGAAAATGGAGTTGCTCCCTATAACTTTGCTAATGTGCTTTAATCCTGTTTCTCTTGCAATAGAGGTGATGAGGTATAAGTAATATCCAACGATTTTCACTTATTGATTATTTCTATGCTTAAATTTTAAGGCACTACACAATCTTTTGTTCTTCAAAATTAGGTAATATTTACACTCCTTTAATTTTCTACCTTTGTAGTTTTCTGTCTCTCCTTTAATCTTCATGACCCTCATCTGAAAGTTTTATTCTTTCATCTTTTTTCTGTGGAGTCCTAGTTTTGTCACAACACTATGGTATCTAACAAGAGATAACCACTTTTTGAAGCTTCTAATGGGATTAGATCTTATATATATAGTGGAAAAAAATGACATTTTAATTTCAACTATCGTTCCAATTTGTTGACCAGCTTCTTGCTCACTAAGACCCCAAAATTTGGATGGAAGATAGAATTTACAAATGTTTTAATCCTCTCCTTTTAAAAATCATCCTGAACTTGACCCTAATAAATAACATTTCATCTGTTTCTTACCAGATCTCTATTATTCCCAGAGGAATTTATAGTCTGTCTTCTCAGAGGTTCACCATATTTTGCTTTCTAAATTTCTTGGCTTAATGACAACACAAAATTAATGAATATATTTCTAATGGCACCATCTTGACTAAGCATGAAATTTGTTGGCTAACACTAAGGCAAAGAAAGTCTTTGCAGTTCTGCTATTCCGCCTGTGCATGCTCTCAACCATCCTCCGGACAATGGTGCAACACTTAAGACACATGTGTTCCATATGATATCATCTTGGTATGTGGATAAAACTACATTATAAAGGATATAATGAAAGGGTTTGATAATTACTTCACCATGTCTTCCATTTTATCATTGAAGAAAAATTCTTTTTACAGATCCTAACTCCATTCTCTGTTCCTTTCAGTAGTGTTTAAGTAACACTAAATAATTCAAACACTTAAAATATTATTTTTAACAGTATAGACTTATATAATGGTGCCTGTCTAAATAGAAATATATCACAATTACTATTATCATTATTTTTATTACTAACACTGCCACATTTATTAAATGCAGACTGTGTACACTGTATTAAGTTTTAAGCACACTATTCATTTAATTATCATAGAAGCTATGTGTACATATTACTTCAGTTTTATGTTTTTCCTTTAACATAAGACTTTAAAAGTAACTTTCCTAAGATAACAGTAGTAGAAATGGGTTAGAAACCTAGGCTTCAGTGCCCAAATTATTAACAACTGGGTGGGTCTGCTTATCAGTTTTCCATATATTCTTCAAAATGATTGCTGGGAAATTAAAAAGAGAATGTTATTGCATTTTATCAACATCAATTTCCCTAATTTTTCTACTGTCTTAATTGACTCATCAATCTTTGTTAAATGGTGTTAGTCCCAACACGTGTCAGAAGCCCACTGCATTACACTTAATACATCACAAAGGGTAGAAGAAATGCATATAGAACACAGCTAATTTGCACGTGAGAAAAACAGAGAGACAATAAATTAGCATTGTTCAAATCATACTAAAGCCCCTGCCATTTTCACCTCAGGCACTAATTTTCCCTAAGACGAATTTCATTTTCTGCTCTTGATACATTTTAAGAACACCATCTTAACTATCTCTAGATCTTCTAAAAGTTACAGTCCACGGCCTTTCCTATGAGCCTGTGTGAGAGCAGCAGCGTGAGTGTAGGACACAGGCCAGCTTCTGCTGTAGAACTGATGTTTCCGCACAAACAAGAGCACTGGGCCTCTCTGTTCAAAAGGAGAGCACGCAGGCGAGTCCACATCTCCAGAAAAGCTTTAACACGGCAGACAGCACAGCAAAGAAAGTAAAACCCCTTACATTTTTAACTGAGATGTATATAAAGGCAAACAGAAATGGAAGCCTAAAAACAATTCAGTTCACCGCTGAAACTTAAAAAAAAAAAAAAATTTGTACCACATACCATATTAGCCTCCACTACAGAGCTATTTCTTATGAAAACTGGCTAAAATTGCATTATGCTCTGTAATTACTCAACTCATGTACACACAGACTTTAAAGAAATATATGCTTTTTCACAGAGAAAAATTCACTTCTCAAATTATTTCCCACTTTATGAAATAATTATTCCACAATTGCTAGTCGCTCAGTACACACCATTGTGTATCACAATCAAAGTATGGCTTGAAACAAAAAACCTTTTTTGGAACGTAAAAGTGATTGTACAATAAAAATGATTCTGAAATAGTTTCATGAGCTAGGTTTACAATCAATCCTTATGATACAATTGCCTTTTTTATATTTTACATGTCTGTCTCTTTTCCTCTGAAGAGGTCCTTATTAGAGTACCCTTACTTGGAGAACTGTGGTTAAAGAATTGTAATTTTATATATTCACAAACACTCATGCACACCTTGAATGTCATATGTGACGAACATTTTATGATTCATGATACGTTAATACAGCAATAAGAACAGCTAACTTTCTATCTACCGCTAGAAAGTCTAAAAAAGAAAATAGCTGAAAACAGTACCTGCTGATTCTGATAGGCAGTGACAGTTGTGAAGACAGTTTCTGGAAAGGAGAATGCCTTCACTCCCTCCCCAGATGGGACAGGCTTGATGGGAGAAAGATCATCTCCACAGTCTTTACGGATGACATGCACTCGTGGCTGGTATTTGTGCATGGAATGAAGAATAATCTGTTTTGAGGAAAAAGACGCATATTTAATCAGAAATATTCTTGGTACTATGACTAAATATTGAATATGTAAAATAAATTGCTGCTCCTGGAAATTAACATTTCCAAGGATGCAAAAGTGCCAATTTAATAAAATACATCAAAAGTAAAGAGAGGGTGACAGGAAGTTATTTGCAAAATATATATAAAAATATTTTTTAGAATGTGCTTGAGTGAAGCCCCAGGTACAACCATGGGAGCCCAACATCAAACTTTTCTATTGCTTAACATATGAGAATAAATTCATATGAATTTTATTTATAATGAGCCAGATGAAACTAGAGTCCAAGCTAATAAAACTAAAAATGAGACTAAAATTACTATTTAAAGAGCATCAAACCTACTTCTAAATATAAGTATTTGCACTTGAAATTCTTTTTATGTGAAAATTATTCCTTCATCACTGACTACATGTTTACTTAAGAGCAAGGGGAATTTTAAGAATGCCTAGGATTGGCTTTGTGTGTGGTTCACAAAGTCTCAATTTTGCCAGGAGAGCTCAGTTTTGGTGCTCACAATAAGGCTTATTAAAACCTGAGACTACAGAGAATGGGAACACTGGCCTTCATAGACTCTGCCAAGTACCCTGAAACATGGCTAACCACCTTCTACCCAATTATTTCACTGAGAATTTATCTTAAGAAAGTATTCCAAAGTCAGAAAAGGTTTCCACGTGCAAAGATGTACATGAAATAATGGAAGAACCATAAATCACATACATGCCCGGTATTAGTAGTGAGGTAAATGAAAATCCACTCCATGGAATTCAGTACCATTTAGTCAGAAGTTTTTTTTGTTTTGTTTTGGTTTTGGTTTTGGTTTTGTTTTGTTTTGTTTTTTGTACCAGGAATCAAATTTAGGACCTCAGGCTTGCTAGGCAGGCACTGTGCCACTGAACTAAGTTCACATATCCTCCAGTACTACTTACTTGTTACTAATACTGTTGAGGAAAGTTTTAGTCAAAAAACAGGACTCAAATTGTTCATGAATTTACCACAACAACATTAAAAGAATAAAAGGGACCCATACAAAGATATAAACAGTGTGAGCTACTCTGGATGATGGAATTTAGGTGAAATTTTTCCTCCTTCTTTATTTATGCCCTCAAAGGTGAGCCTCATCCAGTGAGATTTTCTATTTGCTCTTGAATTCTATGTCCAGATATTAATAAATGATTTTAGTTAAAAACTCCTATCTTTCCTAAGCTGTAAAATTGGAATTCAGGTTTTTAGCTGTT
>RJWM01036963.1:0-17784 GCA_004363535.1 Dasyprocta punctata
AAGTCATAGAAAACAAAGCCATAAATTCAACTCAGCATTAATTCCAGTAGTATATCCTTTCCCTATCTCCTCCTCTTCCATCCCCAGCCTTCTAAATATGCATATTGGTTGACTTCCAGTCCTGTAATGGAGTCATTATTAGGTCCATCTGAGGACTTGGATATTTAAAATAGCAAATCTGGTGAGAAGTTCAATAGGGCCAAGTACACTGCTCCTGTAAATGAGGAAAGAGATCTAGTTTAAAGAGGAAGCTTTTTCAAACAATGTGGTTCCCTCTTCTACAGCCAGTTGATCCCATAAAGGCAGTTTTAGTTTTGGTACTTGATTGACTGGAGGAATATTTCAAAACTGAAGTTCCAGCTGGGTGCTTGAACCCCAGCAGTTTGGGAGGTTGAGGCAAGAGGATCATAAACTGACCCCTGTCTTAGCAACTTAGGGACTTAAGGAAATGCGGTCTCAAAATAAAAAAGTAAAAAGGACTGGGAATGTAGTCAGTGTAGTGCAATCCTCAGGACCACCAACATTACCACACACACACACACACACACACACATGAACAGACAAAGTTTGTCACCCTGATACTTTTAACGAGAAGCTGGCAAATCAATATCATTTATAATGATGACAAAGAAATGGCCTCTGAGAAGGAATATAGCGGTTGGTTTAGAAGCAATAGTGTGTTTCATCCAGGTCCTAAGGAAATTTTAAGTAGAAGTCAAGGCCAGAGAAACATCATCATACACCACCAATGTAATTGCAGCCTGGGCTGTGATTTCAGGTACCTAAAGCCTTTCAGCCTAGGAAATGCATCCCAAGTAATTACTTAATTACTACATTTTAGAGATACATCTACTATATCTCTTAAAAAGTGATAAACCTTTCCACTTTGCATACATAAAATTTGAAATACCATTTTCTATGGGACATATGCTCTCCTCAGAGTAAACTGGGGAAGAGCATTTAGCTAGATGAGATGGGTTCCTTAGGTTGAGTGGAAGAAGTGGCTGATAGGAAGTGTTTACAGTTCTCAAAGTAAACTTCATCTACTTTTTCCAATTTTGTTCTTGACTGTCTCAGCCTGAAACGTATCTTTATTTTCTATTAATGATATTATCTATGAGAGTTATCATCTTATGGTCTGAGAACCAAATACTGTAGCAAAATTAGGCCCAAATGCAGGGATGGGAATTTTCAATTAGAGGTCGGCCTTCGGGGCACTATCTCAATTAATATTTTCTTTTCCCTGCACACATACAGATGACCCTGGTGACTGAGATGGCATCATCTCTGAAGGTCTGGTGCATTCTCTTGATCCTGTTGTGCCTCCAATGCAGGCTACTTGTACAGAGCAAAGATGTTTCCAGGAGGAAATTTATGGAAGAACACCACCTAATTCCAAGCCAAGATTTCGGTGCATACAAATGTGATTTCCTCATGAAAGAAAGACAAGCTCTGAAGCACAAGCTATCTCACTTGTTCATTTATATCTCATGGTACAAAGTGCAGCACATATGCTACAGTAGCAATTGGAATGACCGCTACAGGAATATATATATATGGGCCCAGATGCCAATCAAAGTACTCAAGTGTCACTGGGACAGTTTCACAAATAGCTACAGGGAGAGCAGAAGCTACAACTATATTCAGTTTCACTGTAACATACATGGGTATGTTGATGGCATAGAAGACATGAAGCTCATAGAGCCCATCTTCAACTAGCAAACCTAGCCTGTCCCCGGACTTGGGCAATTAGTCGTCTCAAGTAGTGATCCCTGCATACTGCTATAGCCACTCTCCACTTTGAATCTCTGTGTCAGTGTTTTCCAATTATTTAGAGTTATGCACCACATAGTTTCCTTCATCCTTTTTTTTTTCTTATTGAGATAGTATGTCACTGCGTAGTTCACCCTGGCTTTGAACTTGGTATGTAGCCTAGGCTGGCCTTGAACTCCCAATTCTCCTGACTCAGCCCCTTAAATTTGCAATGTATTTTTTTTATTCTATTCAAGAACATCCTAGTCTGTTCTCTGCACAGAATAATACTCTGTCCTGATTTACCTAATTTACTCCTACATTTTTTTAAGACTCAGCATTCTCAACTAATCTTGGACATTTCCTGATATTTACATCATTATACCCACACAATCTGAACTGTCTTTTCTTCTTTAAATGACTTATGCTGTTCTAATATGTGAGAAATATAAATATATACTGTGTACAGAGTTTGTATAGTGTCTCTGGTAATGAGCAATGTGTTTGATGTAATATAAAGTAAAATTAATACAGTCATGCACATGTTTAAGGTGCACTTAATGAGTAGGTCTAAATGCATGTGATATATTTACGTATCTATGGGGATGTAACTGCTTATGTGATAAGCTAGAGACAAGTTATGAGCTAGGCATTGAATGCGATGCATCCCTAGGCATGCCTAGTTCTGCTGAGATAAGGGGTGGGGCAATCGTTTTTTATTTTTCATTTTTCAGATTGGATTTTTAGTTTTGGCTATGTTCGCTCTGATTCTAGAAGTTTAATGTTTTGTTTCTTTTTGCGGGTGATTGGATACCGGGGAGTAAACTCAGGTCTTTCATGTTCAGCCATATTCCCAGCCTTTAAAAAAAACTTTTTTGAGACAGTCTTACTAGCACACTAAATTTCCCAGGTTGGGCTTGAACTTGCAATCCTCCTACCTCAGCCTCTCACAATACTGAGATTACAGGCAAGCACCACTACACCTGGCAACATGGGGGGTGTCTAATACAAAACTACAGTTGTGTCTTAGCTACTTTTCTCTGTGATGAGACAAAATGCCTACACCCAAAGTTCAAGGGAGAAATATTTATTTAATTCACAGTTTGTAGAGGTTTCAGTCCATAATTGGCTTGTTCCAAAGCAGGGTGTCTTGGCAGGAGGGACATCGCAGGGAATAGTTCATGGTTTCCACAAGGAAGCAAATGAAACAAGGGACCTTAATCATGTCTTTATGCCCCTTTATTTTATCCAGGCTACTTATGGTAGATAGAAATTACACCCTCAATCCCAGTACCTTTAAATCCAGCATTTCACCATGAATCAATTCCAGTGTCATATACTCTAGATCCAGGCACCTCCAAAAAATCCCCATCTATGACCTCATGAAGCTTCTGGGGGACATATAGACACAAGCAGGGTGTCATATGTGTGGAAGCTCTAAACAGCAAAGATTAAAAAAAAGAACCCTTTCTCTATTAACCACAGACTGACAGATGCCCCTACTGGATTTATGCACTAAGAATGTTTCTAAGAATGCCAATTTATTTTAGATGAGTTAGGGCATTTCTTTTTCTGCCTTACAGAAGAAAACATGAAGTACAAGATGCAAGCAAAAAAAATAAGTTGATAATAACTATTTTCACTTGGTAATAAAGGTAGGACTGGAAGATTTGTAAACACTACACTCCTTAGGAATGAAGTTGACATTTCATTATAAGGTTGTAAAGAGGAGAAGGAAATGTTGGAGACATAAGTTGGTAGAATCCACATGAATTCTTTTGCAAAGTGAGGGAGAGAAATACAATCAGAAAACAATTCACTCCACACAACTTTGCTTAGGGCAGGTAGTGGCAGGATAAATTTCAAGCACTCAAGTACCTTATGCTCTTTGGTCTCCAGTAATGTTGCATGACGCTGACCTTGAAACAGTCATAAAGAAAGACCAAGGTATCAATATTTTTAAATAGATGACTGCACACCTTAGAACTCTGGCCTTGGTCAGCAGCCAGTGTATCTAGGTTGATCATCATGTTCCCAGGGCAGTTCCTCAGCTTTGCAATTTCTCAGGGAACTTCAGGTTGAGTTGATACCAAGGAGATGATGACCCATATCCATCAGAATCAAAAGAGATTAGTTTTAAATCACTAGTTTTTTATCAATGAGAATGGGAATACTAATTTTTCTTTTCATTTGGCAATTGATGTGAGTGTATTCTTTTTATTTTAAAAAGAATAAAACAAAACAAAACAAAACAGTACAAAGCAGATCAGAACAAAACAATGCAAGCAACACAGGATTCCAAAACAAGACAACAGGAAATCAACAGTGGCTACCATAATGTCCCTTGTTTTCTTCGAAATAGCTATCCATATCTTCACACACAATGAATTCAAACAAAACAAAATAGTATAAAACTATTAAAAACAAAAGAATGAAAACATTACAGACCTTCAAAACCAGACGATAGGAAAATCAGCAATGGCTACTGTAATGTCTCTTCTTCTTTTCAAAATAGCTGTCCGCACTTTCACACATACTGAAAGCAAATAATACAAAACAGACTAAAAACAATCAAAACAAAGAATAAAAGCATTATTGGACTTCACAGCAAGATGATAGGAAATCAGCAATGACTACCATAATGTCTCCTTTTCTTTAAAGAAGCTGCTTTTACCATCACACAATAAATTCAATTCTTGTAAACTTTATAAAAGTTCTTGGCATATATAAACCTATACATGTACATCTATTCTTTCCGCATTAGAGGGAAAAATGAAACAAACCAAAACAAAAGACAAGAAGAACAAGAAACAAGAGTCAAATAAGTAACAATAACAAAGAGCCTGAGACAATAACAATGTAGTCTTCAAAACAAGGTGGTAGGAGCATAACAAAGTTTGTTATTTTGCATAGTTATCTTCAAAAGGTTTACTCAGATTACTAGATATAGACATGCAAAATTGATCTAATCCTATGAATGTTAACTGTTTTGTTCCAAGGACTAACAGAATTAGTAGTACAATGATCTCAAGAATCTTAAGTGTATTTATACAAATTTATATCTTTTTTCTTTTCCCTTCCTTCTTTTCTCCTTTTCCCTATCTGAGTTATTTTTTCCTCTTTGAGCAGTTTCTTACCCTTTCACAATATTTATTGAAGGTTTTGTATATTGTTTGCTCTTCCAGTTTCTTACACTAGGGAGAAAATAAGGTATTCACACATGTGAGTTTGATTTATTTCACTTATGAGTATGGTCTCAAGTCACATCCATTTACCTATAAAATCATCAATGTGACCTTTCTTTATAGTTGAGTAATACTCCATTGTATAAAAACACATCTTTTTTTTTTATCAATTCTTCAGTTGATGGGCATTTAGGTAGTTTCTAAGATTTGGCTATCACAAACTGTGCTGCTATAAACATGGGTGCACATATATCACTGTGGTATGATGTTTTCAATTCTTCTGGGAATATGCCCAGAAGTGAAATAGCTGGATCAAATGGGTCTTTCAATCCCAGCTTTTTGACTAAACTCCAGACTGATTTCCTCAGTGGTTGCATCAGTCTACACTGCTAACAGCAGTGCAGGGGAGCTCCTTTTTTCCCACAGGCCCTCCAGCATTTCTTGTTGAAGTTTTCTTGATCCTGGCTATTTTTTTTGTGGAGTGAGATGGAATCTCAGTGTTGTTTTAATTTGCATTTCTCTAATGAACAATGATGCTGAACATTTTTTCATGTATTTATTTGCCATTTGTATTTCTTTAGCTGACAAGTGTGTATTCATCTCAGATGCCCATTTTTGAATTGGGTCTTTGAATTTCAGGGCTCTGATTTTTTAAAAAATTCTTTAAATGTTCTAGATAGAAGTCCTTTGTCTGAGGGACAGTTGACTAAGATATTTTCCCAATTCATGGGTTTTCTTTTCACTCTGTTGGAGATATCTTTTGACACACAAAAACCTTTTAATAAGATGAGATCCCAGTTGTTGGTTCTGGTAAGTATTTCCCATGCAGTTTGATTTTTGTTCATGAATACTCTGCCTACCCCTATGTCTTCAAGATTTCTACCTACTTTGTCTTCAAGCATATTTAATGGTTCTGTTTTAATATTTAGATCTTTGACCCATTTTGACTTTAGTTTAGTGCATGATGATAGGCATGGGTCTAGTTTTAGTTTTTGGCATATGGAAAGCCAGTTTTTATAGCTTCACTTGTTAAAGAGGCTATCTTTTTTCCAGCGTAGGTGTTTAACCCCTTTGTCAAAGATGAGGTGGCTAAATGTGTTTGTAGTTGTGGTTGTGTCTTCTAATATAGTCCATTGATCTTCAGGTCTGTTTTGATTCCAGTACCATGCTGATTTTATCACAATAGCTTTGTAGTATAACTTTAAGTCAGGAATTGTGATGCCTGCTGCCTTACCTTTGTTGCCCAGAATTGCCTTTGCTATTCTAGGTCTCTTCTGGTTTCAGATGAATTTTAGGGATGATTTCTCTAGCTCTGTGAGGTAGGCAAGTGGTATTTTGATTGGAATTGCATTAAATCTGTATAACAATTTTGGTAGAATGGCCATTTTCATGATGTTTTTTCCTTCTATTCATGAACAAGGCATGTCTTTCCATTTTCTGAGATCCTCTTCGATTTCTTTTTTCAGAGTATTGAAATTTTCATAGATCTTTTAATTCCTTTGTTAGATTGATTCCCAAGTATTTCATTTTTGTAATGGTATGGTGAAGGGTGTGACTTCTCTTATTTCTCTTGAGTTTGTTGTTTGTGTACAGGAATGCTATTGATTTTTGAGTGTTGACTTTATATCCAGGTACATTACTGAATTTGATTAGTACATGTAGAAGTCTTTCAATGGATTTTTGGGGGTCTTCTATGTAAAGTATGATGTCACCTGCAAATAATGATAATTTAGCTTCTTCTTTTCCTATCCTTATTCCTTTTATTTCTCTCTCTGGCCTAGTGGCTCTGGCTAATATTTCCAGCACTACATTGAATAGGAGTGGTGATAATGGGCATCCTTATCTTGTTCCTGATTTTAGAATAAAAGCTTTCAGTTTTTGGTCATTTAACATTATGCTGGCTGTTGGTTTGTCATAGATGGCTTTTATCAGACTGAGGTTAACACCATCTATTCCAATTTTCCATAGGGTTCTTATCATGGATGAGTGTCGGATTTTGTCAAAAGATTTTTTGCATCTATTGAAATGATCATGTGATTCTTATCTTTGGCTCTATTGATATGATGTATTAACTTTATTGGTTTGCTTATGTTGAACCATCCCTGCATTCCTGGGATGAATCCCACTTGGTTGTGGTGTATAATCTCCTTGATGACTTGCTGCATTGTTTGCCAGTATTTTATTGAGGATTTTTGCATCTATGTTCATTAGGGAGATTGGCCTGTAGTTCTCTTTTTTGGTTGAGTCTTTCTCTGGTTTTAGTATGAGGGTAATACTTGCTTCTAGGAATGAGTTAGGGAGAATTGCTTTCCTTTCAATTTCATTGAAGAGTTTGAGGAGTGTTGGCATTAAATCTTCCTTGAATTTCTTGTAGAATTCAGCTGTGAATCCGTCAGGATCTGGGTTTTTCTTTGTTGGTATTGTTTTAATTACATTTTCAATTTCATTAATTGAAATTGGGTTATTCAGCAGTTTTACATCTTCTTGATCCAGTTTTGGTAATTCGTATGTTTCTAGAAATCTGCCCATTTCTTCTGTGATGTCAAACTGATGAGAGTAAAGGTTTTCAAAGTAGATATTTATGATCTTCTGTATTTCTTTAGGGTCTGTAGTGATTTTGCCCTTTTCATTCCTTATTGCAAGAATTTGAGTTTTTTCTTTCCTTTTTTAAGTAAGGTTGGCTAGGGGCTTATCAATTTTATTTATTCTTTCAAAGAACCAACTCTTTGATTCGTTAATTCTTTGTATTGTTTTCTTAGTCTCTGTTGCGTTAATTTCTGTTTTGATCTTTATGATTTCTTCCCTTCTCTTGGCTTTGAGCTTGACTTACTCTTCTTTTTCTAGAGGTTTGAGGTGTAGCATCAGGTTGCTTATTTGTGTTCATTCTATTCTCCTTATGTGGGAATTTATTGCAGTAAATTTCCTTCTGAGGACTGCTTTCATTGCATCCCACAGGTTCCTGTAAGTTGTATTTGCATTTTTGTTTGATTGGAGATACTGTTTAATTTCTTCTTTAGTTTCCTTTGTGATCCATTGATTGTTCTTGAGTGTATTATTTAATTTCCATGTGTTTATGGAGATTTTGCCATTTCTTTTGCCATTAATTTCTAGTTTCATGGCACAATTTATTAACATTTGTATCTCTTATAAACATGAGAAAAAGTCAGGGACAGAAGCAGGAAGTGAAGTTTGCTGCTAGGAAACGTGGGCACTTTTCAGGACAAGGTCTCATACTTTGAGGGGATGGACTGCTGTCCCTTAGAAAGCTGTCTGCATGCTTTCAATATTGTTTTCTGAAAGGGCTCCCTGTTTTCTGTTTTTGGGAAGGACACTGCTTTGCAAAGTAACTTCAGCAGTGTTCTTCCTACTTGGGGTAACAAGCCTTTCTCCACTGCTTTCAGTCACAGCTTGAATTTAGACTCTAATACTGTTGGGTCTCAGAAAATGACATTCTAAGTATGATGCTTTGGCATGCTCAGTGTTTGGAGCATTTGTTTGTGTTACTAGAGGTTGAGCCCAGAGCCCTTGCACTAAGCTACAACTCTAGCCCTTCTCTATCTTCAGACAGGGTCTCGTGACATAGCTAAGTTGCCCAGGCTAGCCGGGCGTGGTGGCGCACGCCTTTAATTCCAGCACTCGGGAGGCTGAGGTAGGCGGAGCGTTGTGAGTTCGAGGCTGGCTTGGGCTACAATGCAAGCGCAAGCCGGCCTGAGCTACATAGTGCAACCCTGCCTCAAAAAACCAGGGCCAGAGTTTGGCTCAGCAGCTTAAGCGCCTGTCTGACAGGTGCGAGGCCGTGAGTTCGATCCCTGGTGCGGGGAAAAAAAAAAAAAGTTGCCCAGGCTGAGCTCCTACCTCAGCCTCCCAGGGTGCTGGCATGACAGGTATGTGCCACCCGCCCAGCTCTCCTGAGTGCTTTGAGTAATGGGAGAACCAAGGCCTCTCTGATCTCCCAGCCCTGTCTTGTTCTTCTTTCCCTTTTAAAGCAGAGTGGGACTTTCTCCAAAGTTTTGGTATCTGAAGAACAGTTCCTCCTATAGGAAATTGTCATCAACACCCTTTCCTGGGATCTGTTTGTAAACAAAAAGGCTTAACTCACAGGAAAGAAGACCAAAGGTCCAAGATTGTCTCCAGTTTACAACCCCAAACTAGGTCCTTTTTCCCTTCTCAGAATTGTGCAGTCAGCAAGAAGACCAAGCACCAACTAAGCAATGAAACTGATGTTTATTCTTGGTCAAAAATAGAAGTGAGAAGTAGACTTGCAAACCAAGCAGATCAATTTGGGGGGAAGGCAGGAAATTATAAGTACAGTATAAAAGAAATGTGTTATTAAGAGAAGCTAATGGAGGAAAGAAATATTAATGTCTCTTCTGGGAAGGAGCAGAGATGTTCTGGAGATTCAGATGCCATTTTTTGCTCCTTCTATGGTTTTTTCTGATCATCTGCATGGCAACTGTCAATTATCATGGTGCAAGGCTGTGTGCCATGTAACATGCAGGGGCATTATCATGAAGTTTTGTTTTGTCTCATTTGGTCTGATTTTATCAGTCTCTCCCACCTTCTATTACTTTCCTGGGGACAATCTCCTGCCCTGTCCCCTGGCAGGGTCTGCATGGGGAAGAGGATATAATGAAGCTAAGGATTGCCTGGTGGGCACTTGGGCAGCCTTCTCACATCTAACTGATTTTGGCTAGCTCAGCTGAGGAGAGACTTCTGGCCTTGAGGCATTCTGTCCTCAAAGATTAGAGCAGGGTAAAAATTCAGCTAGGTCCTGTAGGGAGTGTAAGATTCGCAAGAAACTGTCACAAGCAACCATCTATTCTTCTGAATTCTTTTGAACTCTTTTACTTGAGAGATCTTACAGTACTCCCTGATGAAAAGGCTTTCATGTTTTCAGTCACATTGGCAGAAATTATCAACTGAAGACTAGAAAATTATCAAAGGCTTATTCTCTGACCCTTGTCTGAGAAGTCTGCTGAAAATTCCTTCAGGATTACATCTGCAAATCCTCAAAGTGATGGACTCTCAGGAGCATTCAGACTGCATCAAAAGAGGGCATCGATTGTTTTCTTATTTATCATTTTGCCTGTGCCACGCTTCTGGAACAAAGCTGTATTCTTGGACTGTTCTGGGATTTTCTAGTTTATGAAAGAATATTGTCAGTGTTTTGTGTTGGGATATAAGTAGGGGTATTTACAAAACCAAACCAAACAAAATGTTGGATGGATGGCTGTTAAAGATAAAGTGGGGTCAGAGGAGAGGTAGAAGTATGAAAATGAGGAAAATGAAAATCTTGATAATTTTCAGATTTGGCACCAGAGATTCAGTATTTTAAATACTATCAGAAAGAGTGGTTTAAATATATACATATATGGTAGATTTTCAGCACTAACAGGTTGCCATATACAGTTTGTTTACCTTTAATAAATCAACAATTGATATTTTGTTGAATGGGGAATTAAAAATACAAACTGTAAATTTTGTCCACAGTTGATAATTATGCATTATTTATGGAGCACAGGGTAATTGGCATATCCCTCATCTTAAACATTTATTATTTCTTTGTGTTGTAAACAATTAAGTATTTTCCTGCTGGCTGTTTTGAAGTATACACTTAATTATTGTCAACAGTAATTGCCTTTCAATTTCACTAATAGCATTGTCAACTTCATCTTTTTATCTTGCATCTCCTATCACCTCCCAAAAGGAAAAAGGTCTACTTTTCCCTCCTCCTTTATTTAAATTGGCAAGGTAGTTTAAGAGATACTCTACATAGAATGTAGAATTTTCCTAAGAAATCCTTTTCTCTTAATATTTGTACTTATCTGTATGTACTATTGCAGTTACCTTGTATTTGTTTCAAATTCCTAGTAATAAAGTTTCCCCAATATTGTAAAAACAAAATGAGTTAAGCTAGACTATGATATCGTTACAATAACTCTAGCTTTGTGGCCCACGAGACTTCTCTGACAGAGCTCACACTAAGTACCCTGAACCTTCTACAGAGGATAAACCACATGTAAAAGAAAAGAGCAAGCATGTCTTTTTTTGTTGTTTGTGTTTTGAGACAAAACCTCACTTTGTAGTTTAGATTGATCTCGCTATGTAGTTCCTTGAGCTCACAGAGGTCCTCTGGCCTCAGCCTGTTGAGTGCTGGCCTTGAGCTCACAGAGATTATCTTGTCAAGCTGGACTTGAGCTCACAGAGATCCTTCCTGCCTCAGCCTCTTGAGTGTTGTGATGACAGCTGGGTGTACCATGCCTGATTATAAACATACCTTTCATGTGCAACACACATATTTCTTCCCAATGGACTATGACTCTTTTCTTGGAGTTGGTCCATATAGATGTCTTTATCTTGAGACTAAGGAGCTTCTGTGAGAACCAGAGTAGTAGACCATGTCAAATTGACTCCTTTAATGTATAACTTTTGACAAATGCAGGTGCTTTTGTGAGACAAGCAGAGTATAGATTGACTTAAACCTGCCCAGGATGGTTATTCTGACACTCCTGTGCCCTTCTCATATCCTCAAATGGTTACCAGTCAATAGGTCCTTATGCTCAGGTTTGTTTTCTCACCACTGACCAAATCAAAGAAAGTCATTTATTTTGATAAAGATGAAAAAAAAAACTCTACTCAAAGCTAGCTCTGAGGAGGTGGAGGGGTCTCACCACCCAAATCGCCATCTCTCCATGTACAGGTGTGTTTGTGTCTTTCACAGCAAGCACCAGTGTGGGGAGGGAGCACAGTGAGAGAGCAGATGTGTCCAGGCCTGTTTCATCCCTCCTGGACCCAGCCTCTCCCTCCCTTGTCTGTGGTCTTCTGCTGTCTGCATTGGTGCCCTGTAGACTCATTTGGACTGAGGAGAGGTGAGGGTGTCTGTTAATGCCCTAGGTCTGAGGCAGTTTGGAGAAGCCACTTCTCTCTACAGGAAAAAACAAAACAAAACAAAAAAATCTAACTTTTAAAGTTCCATTTTTCCCTGCTGGTTACAAAATCTTATAAAAATCTCAGCATTTTACCCTGACAGTGAAGTCTTCTCTTGGACTCACCTGCTGCTATTTTGTAGTACCCCAATAAACTCTGAGCCTATGTGTGTTCTTTGCTGTTGGTTCATTCTCTTCCCACCCATGGTACAGGCCTAGAACGCACAGTGCATGTTTCATGCCATTGTTTTTATTAAAGGTTTAGAAGACAGTGATTTAAATCAGTGTAGAAGGAAATGGATGTAAGGGCAATTAGTACAATAAGTAGCTTTGATTTGTTGCTCTGGCTTTCCCAGCATCCACCCCTTATTTGGATAACTGTACATTTCTCTGCCTTAGGGAACTAACCTTCCTCTTTTGTGCGCAATATTGGTGGGACTATTCATGAAGAAAAGTCTTCTCCACAGAGCCAAGTAAAGGTCATGAGGTTTGGGCAGACTAATTAGATTCCTTATCAAATATCAGAGTAGCTCATTCTAATATATGACTGCAGGAGACTATAATATTCATCCCAAAATAAGATGCTGGAAATAGACTCCTACCCTCAGTGATCTAGCATTCCAACTCCTCTAAATCCTCACTAGCATTTGGTGGTGTCATTTAAAAAATTAGCCATGCTAATTAGTGTGTGGTAATATCACATTGTTTTGATTTGCAGTTCTCTAATGATATGCTGAAGTAATTAAAAGTCACTGAATGGAATCAAAATTGTTTTAGACTTAAAACATCTGAACTGCATATACATGAACACACACACTCAATATACCACTAACTAAATTTAAGTATAATTTCCTGAAAATTCAGCTGCCATTGACATTCCAAGGAATTTTCCAAAGACAACTGTCCCTTCACACTCAGAAGAATGAATACATCTCCTTTATATCCCTTGATAGGGAAACTTCCAGTCAATCAGAAAGATTGTCATTTAGCATCAAAAAGCTGTACAAAGACAGGCATGGTGGTGCACACCTGTAATCTCAGCACTGTGGGAGGCTGAGGCAGGAGGATCACAAAATAGACCCTGGCCTAAGCAACTTAGCAACTTAGTGAGAACCTGTATCAAAAATAAAAAAGGGCTAGGGATGTAGCTCAGTGTGAAAATCCTGCATTCAACCTCCAGTACCACAAATATAAAAAATGAAAATAAAAATAAATCTTCCATACTTTTCCATTGAAGGCCTAAAAATATTTTTTTTTTGTTAAGTTGATGTATAAACTTTAACTCTGGCTATTCCATTCAGTACTCATTATGGAGTCTCCTATGTGGATGTATAAATAAACTTAGTTTCTTTTGCTGTTAGTCTGCCTTGTTTTTCCTGTTAATTTGTACCATGTCCTAATTTGTACTGTCTAAGTGATCTAGCTTATGAACCATCTGTATATCTTCTTTGGGGAAGTGTCCATTCATATATTTTGCCCATATTTGAAAATATGATTGGATAGCCAGACTCAAGCCTCTCTCTGTGAGTAAGCGCCATTCACAGACTGTGGAGGGAGCGAACAAGGCCTCACCAGGAAGTGATCCCCACTGGGAAACCATATCACTTTCATTGTTTTGTTGGGTTGGATTTTATTCTCTTTTGTTTTGCTTGATTATGTTAAATCTGATGGCAGGAGCAGCTATTTGAAGGATAGCAAGACATATTAAAGTAGCCATTTTGGATTTACTATTGGCTTGTTTTGAAGTCTTTTATTGCATTCATTGTTTTGTTTTTATTGTTTCTATTCTATTCTGTTCAGTTCAATTTTTGCTATGTTTGATGGTATCTGCAGCTATTTTGAAGACAACAAAAGGCATTATGGTAACTATTGTTGATTTTGTAATGTTTTGAAGTCCTGTATCACTCATACTGGTTTATTTTGATTGGTTTTATTGTTTTATTTTCCTTGGTTTTATCCTCTTTAAAATAAAAAATGATTTATTTGTTATTGTTGGTGTTTAATTGTTCTTTATAATGTCCATCAAATATATTTTGTATAAATATTCTCTATCTCTGACTTTTTTAATTCTCTTAACATAGTTATAGAGTAGGAATTTTTAAAATTTTAGTATTAGTTTATTTTTCTCTTAGTTACTTTTCTCATTGCTGAGGCAAAATACCCAACACCCAAAGTTAGTGGGGGAAAGGTTTATTTAGCTTAAAGTCTAGAGGTTTCAGTCCATGGTTGGCTGGCTCCAAAGCAGAGTGGCACATGGCAGCGAGGCAGAAGACAGCAAAAGCAACAAGGGAGAGAAGAAAGACAAGACTCTCTGTCCCTTATATTGTATCCAGTCTACTGAGGTTAGGGCGGTACCAATCCAATCAGTGAATGAACCAGCAATCACCAACCCTTAATCCCAGCACCATTAATCCCAATATTGCACTATAAATCAATCACATGCTCTAGTTTCAGTCACCTTCAAAAAGGCCACCTATGACCACATGAGGCTTTGGGGGAGCATCTGGGCAAAAACCATAACAACTTGTCCACATTATCTTTTATAGGTCTTGCTTTTAGTTTTATATCTAAAAAGTCATCACCAAATCCAAGATGGTGTACTTTTTTCATTTGTTTCTTTCTCCTTCTTCTTTTTTTTCTTCTTCTCCTCCTCCTCCTCCTCCTTCTTCTCCTTCTCCTCTTCCTCCTTCTCCCTTTCCTTCTCCTCCTCCTCCTTCTCTTCCTCCTCCACCTTCCTCTTCTCCTCTTCCTTCTCCTCCTCCTCCTTTTTCTTCTCCTTCTTCTTCTTTTGAGACAGTGTCTTTTTATGTATTTCAGGCTGCCTTGAACCCACTACATAATCCAGGATGGCCTCAAACTTTCAATGATCCTCCTGCCTCAGCCTCCTGAGTGCTGAGGTTACAGGCATGTGCCACCATGCCTTGCTGTCATCTGCAATTTTTTTTGGTACCAGGAATCAAACTCAGGACCTTGTGCTTGCCAGGCAGTTGCTGTGCTACTGAGCTAGATCCCTGGCCCTTCTCTTCTGAAATTTTTTATGTAATCTGGCACATTTAGGTCTATAGAACATTTTGTGTTCATTTTTGTGAAATGTATAAAATCTAGATCTTTAGAAATACGTAAGATATTGATCTATATAAAGTTTTTTTTTGGCAAGTAGACTTACAGTGCTACCTCAGTTTATGAATGTAATTTGTTTAATGATTTCGAGGAAGATAACTGTGTTGGTGTTTGTGTGGGGAAGATGGCCATGGTCATATTTGTCACCTGCTGCAGAATTTGTCAACAGAAGCAAAATTTTGCTGGCCATTTTTTTTTTTTTCTAACTGAGTTGTTTGCAAACAAGCGTTTGTGAACTGAGACACTACTGTATGGTTGTTCTACTACCATTAGTTGAAAAGACTATCTTTTCTGAGGTGAATTATCATTCTTCCTTGACAAAGATCAGTTCACTGTGAGTACATTTTCTAGGCATTCTATTCTGTTCTATTGACCGATTTGTTTATTCTCTCACTAATATCACACTGTCTGCTACAGTCTGGATCTTGACAAAAGCCCATGCATTGAAGGCCTGGTCCCCAATCTGGGCACTGTTGGGAGATGTTGGAACCTTCAGCAGGTGGGGCCTAGTGGAAGCAGTGGAGCAGGACAGTAAGGAGAAATTCAGATCCCAGCCCTTCTTCTTTCAATTTCTTTGCTTCTTGGCAACCAGGAAATATCGTGGCTCAAATGTTGATCCACCATGTGCTACTGAGCATAATTACTGCCTCATCAGAGGCCCAAATGAACAGCACCAACTGACCACAGACAGGAACCACTGAAACTGCCAGTCAGATGAGCACTTTCCTATTTCTAAGTTGATTATCTTTCTCTCACGATGTTTTCTGTCTGCTACGAGGTAAGAAGTTTTCCTCTGGAATGCCTTTGTACCACGAAGTTTCTGCCTTGCCAAAGGCCCAAAGGGAATGGAGCCAACAAAACCTTCCAACTAAACCTTGGAAACTGTGAGCCAAAATTAATCTTTCCTCTTTTAATTTGTTTTTCTCAGGTATGGGCTGTAACCAAATGGTTAACAGTGATCTTTAAAACTTAGGATTTTAAAAAGCTAGTCTATTTCTCCAGCTTCCTCATTCAGAGAGTAAAACTTTCAACAAAACCAGACTTTTAACATTTTTTTCCTGAATCCTCTATGGGGCAAAATCTTGACATATTTCCTGGTGTTTGTTCTATCTTTACCATACACTGGAGTACTGCTGTAAGCTAGGGTTAGAGGGAAGGAGTTGACCACCTGCCCTCCCAATTTGGACAAAATGGGAACAATTTTTTCATTTTTTATGGGCTTTTCTCATACTTTTGATGATAGACAGGAAAATTAAACAGATAGTTGAGGCCTAGATTTGATTCTCTAAGCCCCCTCCCCATCCCACTGCCTCTAGCTTTCTGTCACAATTGGTCACAGCAACAAAAAACTGCCTCACACAAAATCTTTACATATTTTATTAGATTGATACCTAGGTATTTTATTTTTTGTGTGACAATGTAAATGGTATAGTGTTTGTAATTTCAAATCCCTAATGTTCATTGCTGCAATTGACTTGTGAGTTGGCTGTCATACCACATGGCTGTGCTACTATAGTAGCACATGTCTATAATCCCAGCACTCAGGAGACTGAAGCAGGAGGTCAGTTAGTTCTAGGCTCTAAACCAGCCTGATCTACACAGTGGCATAGTGAGACTCTGTCTCAAAACAAAGCTAAAAGAAAGCATTAACTTTTGCATATTAAATTTGAATCTTGCAAGTAATCTTAGAGCAACTAAATCACAGATATTATTTTATTCCCTGTAGATATTTGGAACCATCAAAAGCCATTGGACAAGAGTGCTGAACTTATTACAGCTGTGCTGGAGGAAGACTAACCTGGAAGTGGATGGGACTGTAAGGAGGCAGAGTGCACTTTGGAAACTTTTGATGAGGCAACCAGGAAAAAAAATCAGGTGGCACCAGTAGAAAGGCAAATGCCCTAAATTTGACTTTCTCCTTTATGCTTATAGGCCTCTTCACACACGTTTTCCTCTTTTTAAGTCTTCTCATTCTCTTCAGTTACATCTAATTATTCCTCAGAATCCAATTCAGGTTCGGGGTCCCAATAATTCTTTCTCCTCAGTCTCCCCAGAGTCTCTGTAATGCCCTCCATCACCCTGTACATGCAGTCTGTCTTTATCTTTGTATGTATAATGTACTTGTCTGCTTACCTGATGCTGTCTTTCATTGAAACAGGAATTTCTGAATCTGAGTAGCACAAGATCTGGCCCAATAAACACATACATAAATGAATAATTCATTCACATCTATTGTTGGAACTCAAAACATTACTAAGTATATCGCATTTGCGTTTTCTCGTAAGAAACTGAAATCATACAACTTAAAAAAACTGAAGCTGTCAATCAAGAAGAAAGCACTAAACATTTATCAGGAAATGATCAGTTCCTTAAAACTGTTTTGAGTCATTTTGTTCTGCAAATGAGAGTTCTTTGTCTATAAAGTGTGAAAATGATATGAGTTTAAAGAGGAGGTTTAAGAAGATTTAGGCTCATCCTCACTGTAGAAAAAGTTCAAATCAGTAAAGAGGCAGGTTTTTTCCTTTTCTGACACTCAGAACATATCTTCCCTGACCAGCACAAGAGCACTGACTGGCTGGAGAGAAGAAAAGCAGAAGGGATCCTCTGCTCCTGCACTGAGCACTGCTCTGAGCTCACCAGGAACCCAGCACAGACACTGGTAAGAAGGGAGAAATTTGGGCTGGGATGAGCAGATAATGATGGCTGGGAGGAGGTGGTCAGAGATGAAGGGTAAACATCTCAGGAGGGAAAAGGTTAACAAAAAACCAAACCAGGTTTCTGACCTGAGGGTTACTGAATGC
>RJWM01036964.1:0-17780 GCA_004363535.1 Dasyprocta punctata
TGAGGAACCTGGCACAACCCACCTGCCCTACTTCACACCTGGTAACTCTGTTTATACCTAGAAGGGCCAGGAGATTGTGAATCTAGAGAAAATAACAGGAAAAACATGGGAAATAGTGAATTCAGTGAGACACAGCACATCTAGAAGAAGGCACAATGATAACTCACAGGAAATTACTTACTTTCTTCTTGACCACCCTGATGATGTAGTGTTGATCAGCCATCCATCAACACATTTGCCCCAGAACCTAAAGATGGAAGAAGGAGCCATTTTTAATTTATCGCAAGCCCTGGGTCACTGGCTCATTCTACTGACCTGGGCTTGCTGCCCTGTCCTGTGTGTTGGCTGGGCCACTGGCTTTGAGTGCCTTGGTGGGGAGGTCAAAGGGAACTCAGGCATATTCTTACTGTGGAGATGAGTCAGAAAGGGCTTTCAGGGCCACTGGCAGCACACTCTCACATCTGCCTTACTTTGTTGGCCAAATGGTCATGAAGCTAGACCAGTCAGAGGGTAAGGACAGACTCCACTGAATCACTTTGCGTAAGTCATCTGTTAGGGAGCAGGAGAATGGGGGCAGTTAATCCACCCCATTCCCCCGCTTAGGACTCCTGTTGCAGGGCAGGCATTTGTCACTGGCTGTGAGTGCTGGGTCAGTGCATGCTGTCCCATGTCGTTGGGCTGGCATGTGCTGTCCTGTGGGTTCCCTACTATTGTCTTCATTTACTGTATAGAAATACTAAACTGAGGAGATTTTGATAATTTTTTCCTGTCCCCATAAAAAAATGATTAAGAATTTTATATGGTATGAATATTCCTTCCAGGAAGGTATAAAATTTGTCTTTCATTACTATTAACTTGACAGTCAGCTACTTACTTTTAACTGAGAATGTGTACCATTGACTAAAAACATACATCTTTTCCTTCTATTCCTTCAGAGCAGACACTATGGATTCCCTTCACATCCCCCAGGCTTGGAGGGCCTATATTAGGCAGCCAGCCATCCAGCCTCGGGTACTGTATCTTAGAGTCCAGGACTAAGATGTTGAAGCCTGCTGCCAGGGGCCATCTGTGCCAGGAAGTATCATAATGCAGAGGAGTTGCCACTGGAGGACCAGGGACTGGTAGTGAGTACCCTGTTCCTGCTCCCTTTGTGTGCTTTCCACAGCTACAGTTTCCTGGGAAACCTGCTGGGGGGCCTTGCAGGGCATTGCTTCTCCAACAGAGTCTACTGCTGCAGATTCTGTTCCCTCTCACGGCTTTCCCAGGTTCTGTGATCACCCCAGATAAAGTCTCCATGCTCCTTCCATTCAAGAGTTGCCTTCAACCAGTGCCTGAGACAGAACTTAGGACTCATGAACATTGTGTGTTGCACCCTAGGATAAACATTTGTTTTATTTTTCTAACACATATATCTATTTTCAATTCTTGCAAAAATGTACTGCAATTAATTTGTTTTGTGAAATACACAATTATGAGGATGCCAGCAGATCCTGGCAAAGTGAACAAGATAGCCATTTGAAAGCAAAGCTCCTGGTGCTTGTCCAAGAACCAAAACTGATCAAGAACTCATCTATTCAGAAAAAATAAAATAGTCCCAACTTTCACCTCCCATAGTGAGACAAAGCAGTGTTGAATAAGGACAATGAGTAATGATATTTGAATTGTGGAGATTTGGGAATGTGCCACCACATGCAAAGAATTTGGAGCCTCAGTGAATGTGAATAATCAAGACTTATATGTTGCAATCTTCATGTCAATTACTTCCTTTAACATATATTAAGATGGCATCAATTATCAGCTTTGGATTGGCATACTTGTTATTTAAAAGCAAGTCTTTTGTGTTTAGAATGAAAAGGTTAAATCTTTCATCTACTCCTTTTCTACCTCTCCTAAGAAAATGTGCCAGTGTGAATTCTCAGTTAACTCTGAATAAACTGAATGTAGTCATTATAATCCCTGTTAGTCAGTTTTTCATTACTATGACCAAATAACTGAGGAAAATGATTCAGAAAAGAAAAGGTTTATTTGGTTCACAGTTTCACAAATTTCAATCCACAGTCAGCTGGCACCATTGATTTTAAGCCTGTGGTGAGGCAGAAACATTGTGGCAGGAAGGACTGGCAGAAGGAAGTTACTCACCTCATGGAAGGAGTTGGGTGGCTAGGGGCAAACTCTAGCCCCCAGGGTCATAGCTTCTTGACTCATTCCTGTTTCGTAAGTCTCCATCAGTTCCCAATAATGCCACCAATTTATGAATCCATCATGAGTTAATCCACTTATGATTACAGCACCCTTATGATTCAATCACTTTCCCAAAGCCTCACCCCTAAACACATGAGATTTTTGGGAACATTTTAGATTCAAACCAAAATAACCCCCAAGTAGAATACTATTATTTCTCAGGATATTAAAAATTATAATACACATTTATTTCTTTAAAATTCCATATGATTTCTCAATGCCAGTAGAGTTCTATTTCTTGCACATATATTGTATAACTACATTTGGTTACAATTGTTCAAAATGACACAGAGTGTTTAAATTTCTTAACACTTCTCACATAAGGTATTCAACTAGGAGCTGCAGAGGGCAAGTTTTTCAGTGCTTTTGCCTGTTTCTGTTAGTGTTCCAAAAAAGCATGTAGTCAAATAAAATAGAAAGAAAGAAAGGAAGGAAGGAAGGAAGGAAGGAGGGATGGAAGGAAGGAAGGAAAGAGAGAGAAAGAGAGAAAAGAAGGAAGGGAGAGAGAAAAAGAAAGAAAGAAGAAAGAGAGAAATATTTGATGTTAAAAGTACAAGTAATAAAAATAAAATAATAATTCCACTGCATGCAACACTGAACCAATGGACAAATTTCTCCCATTTCTTATGTTCTACAAAGTAGCTTCCCTCAAATCTACTTTCTGCTCCTGTACTTTACTGATGACTTTTTCTATTTTGCTTATCACTGTCATGTTTTACAACTCCAGGGAAGCAGAAAAAATAAAACTGTCTGTGGTCCCTGAATAAACTAGTGTCTGCTGGAACTCCACTCCCTCTGTGTTCACTTCCCAGTCTCAAGATGATGGCAGTAAGGTTAACCCATCTGCTAAAGCAGGAATTGATACCTTACAATTGACACTGACACCAACCCCCTGATCCCCAACCAACTGTAGTGTCCTCCAAATGCCTCCAATTAAACCCTTTCCCATTAAAGTCCCTCATGATGACAGTATTCTCTTTATTTAGTCTCCTTAGCCTTCTTCAAAATTCCCAGTTTGTTCACCTATTATTCCTGGTCTCAGAGACCTAGTGCCACAGTTTCTCTCCTGCTTAGTCTGCCACATGGACATGAGGGCACAGAATTAAAACAGCACATGTCCAGACTGTGTGGACCAGGACCCAACACACCATCACTTTTGCCAGGTTCCACTGACAAAGTAAGTCCCAAGCCAAGGTGCACTCATGGAGTTGGAAGCAAACACCACCTTCTGATGGGGGGATCTATGAGATTCCACTCAGGACCAGGGTGCAGGAGCCTGCTCCTGCCATCAGGGCCAGCAGTTCACTTCTACTGCAAAGCAATAGTTTTGGCAATCTTTTCCATAATCAAAAAACAAACAGACTCTAGGCCTGATGATGTGAACAGCTCTCAGAAATTGGAGTAGTCCAGCAACTGGGGCCATGCTCATTATAAAGGATAATAGGAATACATGTATTTAGTCCCCAAATGAGAAACTCAGGGGACAGCATAGACATTACTTAGGATTGTGAAGAGCCATCATGTGGAAAAAAGAACTTCGGTCTCAGTTCCCCTAAAGCTCTCTGTGGGTTCCTGTAGACCAGGAACTATGCTAGATGATGAGACAAACACAGAGGGAGTGGAGTGCCAGCAGACACTAGTTCATTCAGGGAGAACTTTCTAACAAATAGAACAGACTTTAACCACCAGTAATTCACCTGCCACTGTCATGTACTGAAACTGAGTGTGCCACTTGGGCAGGAGCAGGAGGAAATGTCCTCGTGGCTGCTCCTTCCAGAGCTGCCTTCCTGGGCTCTGGAAATTTTCAGTGCTTTATGCTGCCTTGCTGTTGTGCGGACACATCCTACGGCACTTCAGGTAACATGTCGAGACTAACCAGAGCCATGAGAACTCCGCTTAAAATCATCCCCATTTCTAGGTGCTTAGTACTTTGTTCTTTTCCACTAAAGGGTGAAAAAGTACAGAATGGCTTCTGATCACATGAGGCAACTGGATAGACTCTCTTTCACTGGAAGTGAAAGAGACTGTGGGTGCTGATCTGTGCAGGTCAAAAGTCCCCAGTGCTGTCTAACCACAAGCCCCGAGAGAGTGCACAGCATTCTCCATCCCTGACAAATGCATTGTTCCCTGGCCGCTGATCTTTTCTTTTATACTTTCTGTGTAATGCATATCGTAACTTACACTACTATAAAGAAAATAGTTAATGGGACCAGAATTAGAATCCAGAACTCGTGGGTGTTAGGTTTTTGCAAGAGCATCACACTGAATTGTCTCTGCTTCCTCATACGTAGGAGATATACATAAGGCCTCCAGGGACTCACAGTGGACACTGCAGGGAGACGTGGGGATAGAAACAAGCATGCAAGAAGGACACTTCTCAAGAAGCTGTCTACAAGGAGATGCTGAGTGCCATCCATCCCTGTGGAGGCATCAAGAAGCATGGGACAGGTGTCAGCTCCAGGAAGAGATGTACATGCAGAACAATAGTCTGCAGCAGAAAGTGTAGCAAACTTTTAGTAGGTGGCTGGACCAGAATGGCCTTTGCTCTGGGCTTGTGGAATTTTGAAGTTTGAGGAAGAAGACAGGTTCATGTACCCTGGGGCTGGGGTAGCTGGAGAAAGATAAACAGCTTTGCCTTTGTGTTCTTTAGCAGGGTGGCCTCCAGTGAAGTCCACCAGGTAACAGAGCCATGATAGGGAATAGGGAGATGACAGGGACTCAAGCGTCTTTTGGGGGTATCAGTGTGGTTTTAGCCCAGTACAAGACTGTCGGGAAACCTCCTCTCTCCCCCAACAACCCTGTGTACTCCAGGAGTGACACTGAGTCCAGTCTGCGCATACACAGAATATACCCTTGAAGCAAGGTGCGGGCAACTTCCTTCGGAAAACCCCTCTGGTCTATGCACAGCTCTAGACTAACCATAAAGTCACCACTCATGGTCCCTCTCACCATACCTGTTCTCATGACAAAGTGGCAGTGGAAAATCCCCCCATCCTCAACAGTCAAGTTAGGGGAAGGACCATAGTCTCTATCTATCAGTGATATCTCTAGCAGTGAGATAAAGTCTTCAAGGCTATATGCCCTACGACAGTTGGGAAATATGGGGGAATGGGTGTGAGCAGGAGAGGGGACAGGGACAGAGAAAGAACAGATCATCTGCTAACCTGGGCAGAAAGTGATCAGAAAATTATGCCTAGTGCTAAAAGACATGCTGGGGTGGGCAAGTAAATGTGTATCCACTGTTCTCTAGGAGAAAGGCACTGACAGATTGTACCTGTTTCTGTAGGGTGAACTGCCTCTTCTACAGCCAGTGTCAATCCTCAGCATGATGTCTCAGAAGCAGGACTGAGAAGTGATACATAATAACCAGCTGTTCTAGCTGTCTGGTTGCAAAGTCCTAACCAGGGGTTAGAGGACGGAATGCACGGGAGAAGCTAGGCACAAGGGTACACTCTATGGGTGCCACCATATGAATACTAGGGAAACATCTCACAGACAGTGACATAAGCAGAAAAACTGTTGTTTGGAACAAAAGGGGGGCAAAGCAGGCAGAAAAGGACCCCAAGAACCTTAGAGGCTGCAGAATGCTCTATATTTTGGTTGTGGTTGTGGCTGTGGTTCCACTGGTATACATTTGTCAAAAATCACTGAAATATCCCTGGAAACAAATGCATTTTGTTGCATGTGCAGTCTCAATAAAGTTGATAGTAAAATATGCGATGTCCCTTGCAAACCAGTAAAGATATCATTGGGTTGGTTTTTGTACTGAGGACAAGGGCAGGAATGAGAGTTCATGACTGCCAATCTACCACAAAGCCTCACCCAAACAGCTGCAGGTGCTATTAGAGCAACTTTGGAAGCTTTTTCTTTTCTGGTCTTGCCTTGTCTTGTCTCTTTTTCTGTTTTCATGGTTGCTATTTTCCCATTTCACTGGCATGATGGAAGAAGAAACTCACTAAGCTGCTCTGCTGAGCCTCCTCCCCTTCCTGGCCCTGAGCATCAGCAAGCCCAGCTGGCCCCATATGTCCTCATCAGACCACTGCTTCTAATGCCAGACACAGTATGGTCCAGCTCAGCTTCCTTAATAAAGTACCTCAAAGAGGTGGGGGCACATTATGCAGCAGAAGTATATTTTCTCACAGGTTAAGGGCCAGAGATCCAAAATCTGTATGCCAGGAGGAATGGTGCTCATATAGGCTGAGGGAGACATGTGTCACCTCTGCCAGCCTCAGGTGGGTTTCAGTCTTGGTGTCCTTCACCTGCAAATGTGTGGCTCCAGTTTCTGCCTCCATCTGCACTTGACCTCTCTGGTCTCTCTGTGATTTCTCTTCTTCCGAGGTTCATCCTACATTCATGATTATTTCACCCTGAGATTTATACCTGCAAAGAGGTCATATTCTGAAGTTCCTAGTGCACATACATTTTGGGGGTCTACAGTCCATAGCCTTCTCTGGAACACCTGGAGCACTCAGAAGAATCTCAAATATGGAAATTCACTCCCTTTCCCTGCCATCGATCTGATCTTCCTCTGGAGCTACAGCTCCTCCAGCTGTTCTGGCCACAAATCTTATTGAATTCCCATTCTCCACATCAGATGCATTAGCAGATCTTCTTAGCTATCTTTGCAGGATTTAACCCTATCCAGTGTCCCAAATCCAGTACGTTCTCTCTGTTCCCTACTAGTAACTATCTGGACCATTGCTCTCGTCTGCCTCATATTCTGACATCCACCCAAAGAGGACTGAGACTTTTGACACTATTCAGATGACATCTGTAGTCAGTCCTCAGCCCTTCAGGACACCCCAAATCCCTCCAGATAAACTACATATTCTCGCTAGCACTTACAGGGTTCAGAAAGGACTAGTTTTCCCATAATGCTCCACCTTCCTGACTGGTTTCTCTCTCTACTGTTTACACCAGTCACCCTGGCAACTGTGCTGTTCCTTGGATTTGCTCAGACTACCCCTGAGGCAGGGCCTGACTTGTTATTGGTACTTTGCCAAGAACACTATGGTCACCCCTTACTTCCTTGGATTTCTCTGATCACCTTGTTGACAAGGGGTCCCTGTTCAATTCCTAGGTCTTCCCCTGATGTATTTGGCCCCAGTACTTGTCCCTACCTCATGTCTGTGTGCCTCAGGATAAAGGTCCAACAGAGAAAGAGGGGGCCTAGTCTGCTCACTACTGTCTCTCTTGTTCGAGCAGGGCCTAGTCAACTGCAGGTGCTCAAAAAATATTCGTTGAGGATGAATAAATGAAGCAGTGATTGACATGAAAACTGAAGAATGTGGGTGTTTGAAAAGCTTATCTCATTTTTTGCAATAATCTGTAAACCCGATCTTGTATCAACTTTTAGTTGATGCATAGATAGGGTGAGGTAGCAGCAATCTGGGGCAAACCAATTTTGTGATTTGTCATCTGAAAAGGGGAAGAGGTTTTAACTTGAAAGAGAAAAACAGTAGATGTCCGCATGCGGATCACTTGGGCAATGCTTCCTTGGTGGCCAGGCAACTTCCTCTTCAACTTTACCTTACTTAAGACCATCTTGCCAAATAAAACATTTTAGTTTGACAAAATATACAAAGATACTTCTGGCTACTGGACAGATGCATCTCAGGGAAATTAACAGCGTTTGTACTAGACTTTAAACTTCTTGCTAGAGTTGAAATTCCCTCTCTGGGTACATTATCAAAAGGCAAAAACCTAAGAAATGGAAATAAGTGAAAAAAATGTTAATTAGTGTGAGGACACAGTGGACAAGTGTCACCAGACAAAGTGATACAAAGCTTAGACTCTTCCTGAAACAGAAGATGCTAAAGCTTAAAAGTTAAGAGTAGAGACAGAAGAGCTACATGAGTATTTGAATCTTGACTCTATTGGATATTAACTGGGTGATTTGTGGAAACTATTTAATCTCTTTGAACGTGTTTCCTCATCTGTGATTATGGAAAAACAGTTACCTTGAAAGTACACAATAAACATTGTGAATTTTGAAACTTGAGCAGTAGGAGGAAGAGAAACAAACAGATCATCCAAATCATGCTAAGATACTGATGACACAGATCTAATTCTATACTGCTCTAACTTGTTGGAAGATTACTAAAAGAGCCCACTAAACCACTAACCCCAGTTCCAGACTACAGCTTCTCACCTGAGGCTGATGATGCCTTTTGGGAATTGACTCTTTGGAAAGGGGGCAGGAAATTACTCATCCAGGCATACGTTTGTAGATACAACCTCCATGTAACTTACACAATGCCTGATACACAGAAATCTCAAAATGTGGTAAGTGGGCTATGGAGGAATGGAAAACAAAGGAAAAACAAAACACCCTCGAGAGCTGAGAAACATAAGGCCAACTCATGACATCAAGTCTCTATTCTGGTTACTTGACAGAACTCAAAAACATTTCCCTCTGAGTGGAGGAAAGAAAAATCTCTACTCTGCTGCTCCAGGGAGAGAAGGAGATAAGTCCAGTTCTTACTTCCATCTGAGGTCCTCTAGGAAGGCACTGCCCACTCTGTTCTTACACATAGAGCTGTTCAACACAAGCACAGCACTGCAAAGACCCTGGCCTTGGTCCAGAGTTCTGCGCTATAATTGGCCTCTTCCCTCCCATTTGTCTGCTGTTGGCTGCTCCCTGTTCTCAAGGATCAAGCTCAACACCTATGTCTTCTGCTGCCATGAAATTCACCCTAGATAAGAGCATAGAACCTTGTCCACTCAACCCGGCACCACAGAAGGTCAACCTGGGTCTCTTAAAACATACTGCTGATTCATGAACTCTTTTTTATAGGAAAGGGTGGATGGAGTCCTATGGGGACTCCAATTATCCTAACCCACAGTAAATCACAGGATTCTAATTCTAATCCACAGGGTACAGCAGGGCTCCCACTTTGAGCCACAGGACACCCCAGGGTTCCCACTCTGATACTTAGGGGATGCCAAGATTCCTAATCCATTGTAACAAGGAGCCCATAGAGTCTGGTGTGGTCTGCAACCCTTGTTCTATAGTTTTGATGGTCCCCAAGTTCCTAAAGTGACAGGTCCTTGGATTTATCAAGAACATCCAGTGCCTTCAGGGATTCCCCTTTCTCCATGCTGACCACTTAATAACACAACTTCTTACTAACATAAGGTATTCACCAAGACTGCTATCTCACCAGGACTAAACACTCAGTCTCCTTCTTGACTCTGACCCATCCTGAGGCAACTCAGCTGTTAACCAATGAAACTAGTGTCTCCTATTCTAGATGGAGGCTAGCATACTCCACTGTGTGGAACCCTGCATCTATATCTCTTTTTTGTGTTTAATTCTCCAGGAGAGTCCCCACAGTTGAGGTCAACCTCCTCCTAGAGAAGCAAAACCATTGATGTAGAGGCTGCTGGTTACACACAGGAGCATTGCCTCAAGATCTGCAACACCAGCCTGGACTGGGGTGGGAGGAAGAAAGCCCAACTTTAACTTTATAACAAAATTTTTGGTAGGTTACTTTGGCTTGGTTAGGACTGAAGTGCTGGAGGTTTCCCCATGGCCGCACTCCATGTCCTTCTCTCCACCATTCTCTTCTACTCATGCTAGACAGAGGGCTCTTCCCCTCACTTTGGCCTTTCCTCCAGAAACCACTACTATGACTGGTGGGAGGATGGATTGCTGTTGTCCTGAGTCTCAGACAAACCCTATGAACATGGAGCTTGCAGGGAAGGGCTTATGAGCATCCTGCTCTCTTACTTGCAGAAGCCAAACTGCTTGTCTTGTGGTTGGCCTTGGGTGGGACAAAGGCTCCTCCCTCAGCAGCAGAGGTTTAATTGCTCTTCCTATAGGAATTTAAGGCTTTTGGTTAACTGATAGAAATAGATAATACATAAAGAACAGCATTTTGGTCTGTTTCCAGGCCACTGATCACCACCTGCAAGACTGTGCCACTGCAAGACATGACTCCAGTCTCCAGGTCCCGGCCCTGTCCCCAACCCTCCTGTGGCTCTATGGGGACCCCAAACAAAAGAATAGCCCTTGAATGTGACTTCCTGGTGTTTGAGACTCCAGCACAGGAAGTGACACACCAACCCATATATGAGCTTTAGGGAGTTTTTATACTGTAGTTGCCTTGTTCCTACCCACATAGGTAGCAACCACCTCCTTCCTACTGGTTCTGTCAAACCTGGCCTAGTCTATGCACCCCATCTCCTTAAAGGGGTTCCCTGCTTTTAGTTCAACTTTCTTATTTGTCTGCTCCCTATACTCAGGAGAACTCAGGAAAAGTTGTAGGCTTTGCATTTCATGCAGTTTCTGCTTCTTGTTAGGATGGGTGCACCACTCTCTCATGGCCCCCTGCACTTTAAGAAGCAGAAATCTCACTTACACTTAATTCTAAACACTCTGTGACTTAAGGGGCTATGACAAATATAAACACATTTTTGATAATGTGTCCAATTTTCCTCATTCTGTGGACTGAGAAAAGTCCAGAAAGGCCAAAGAAGTGACTAAATAAGCCAAGGGATGCTCCAACACAAGGCACAGGTTTTGGAAAAGCTGAAGGCAAAGATTCCCCTGAACAGACTTTTAAATGTCTTAATCTTATAGGTCACTTCTTTAAAAGATCTTGCAATCTACAGAATTCAGATGGGAAATAGGGGTCTGTGACCTCCCAAACTTCAAATGTTGAAATCCTAACCCAAAGGCGACACTAGTAAGAGGTGACCAGAGACTTCAGAAGGTGATAAGGTAAGGAAGGTGGAGACCTATGAAAGGGGTTAATGTCTTTATACTGCTATGGCAAGCAGAAGCACCAAAATGACACCCAGGATTTGGAAGCAGTGAACAACTTTATTTTACACTGGTGGTCTTGGCTGGGCTCACTCGCAACAACAAAGAAAGCCAGCCCCACCCTCTGGTGGTCTGGGGGTTTTATAGACTTTGACAGGCAGGAAATACAGAATCAGAACACGTAGGTTTTTGATAGTGCAGGGCAGATCCTGTGATTTTGAGAAATAGGTGGGTCAAAAGGGACACATAGTGCCCAAGATGTGAGCATGGATGAAAGGCAGGAAGTGAATTGCAGGCATCCGTATACAACAAGTGAGGAGGCCATTTTATATGGGGCAGGTTGGAAAAATAAAAATAGAATAAAAGGGCCTTTTCTGCTTTAATGTAAGAAACCTGGAAAACCCCCTCACCTTCTACCATGTGAGGGCATAGAAGACAGATGTGTTTTAATTGACTCTAAAGACTGTATACTAACTGCATTATTTCAGTCTTTTCTTGTCCTTTCTAGGAGTATGGGATTTCTAAAGTTCCTTTCATAATTCTAGCTAACATGTATAAGTGACCACTTTGTACCCAGAAAAGTGTTAAGTACTTTGTATAGATTATCTGCTGTTTCCATAGGTGAAAATACTACAGATGAGAAAAGTAGAGGAGAGAATTTATCCAAGGCTATATGGCTTGTAGGCAATCTGCTCATAAGAAAGAGTACTCATGGAATACTGATCTATCTCTATACCTACGTCCTCTATCTGGAAATATATGCCATCTTTCCACTGGAACTCCAGAACCCCGTGGGAAGCAAACTGACTTCCCTTCACCCTTCTAAGTTTCCTTGAGTAGGCTGTGAATTAAAATGACATAAGATGGGGGAAAACATACTTCATTGTTATATAGGTATGCATGTGAGTCCCACAAAATGAGACTCAAAGGAGGGCTAGATAATTGAAGCTTATGTGGCATCCTGAACTACAGAACTAGTCTCCTGCAGTCACATTTTGGGGTGGTTAATTATCCTTTTAGACAAGTATATATACATATAAGGTACTAAACAGACATGTCAATACAGCCATCCTCTGTAAATATTACCATCTCCATCAGATTTAAAAAAAATGGAAACCAGAGATGGTATAACTCAGTGTAGAGTGTAGGGGCTGGAGGACATGGACAAGGAAACGTGCACTTTTAAAACATTCTTTTGGACTTCCGGTAAGTGCACACCGTAAATTTAATGAGCAAATTTACAATAGGAATTCGTCCTGTTTTGCCTTAATTCCTATCAGAAGGCCAGATGGTGACAAGAAGAAAATGAGCCAATTAGCTGTGTGGGCTTTGGGATTACCAGCTATCATTATCAATAAGCTGGAATTAACCATAATTTTATGTATGAAATGTTCTGATTACCTGAAGAGTTTTCTAATGCTTTTCATCTCCTGTTTTTGCAAGTAGATTGAGAAAAAGTTTAAAAGGTTCTTTTATTGTTCAGCAGTTTTACAAACTTAAAGTGCATGTTTAGAACTGGAAGACAAATCTATAATAGTAAAAACGTCAAATTGAAGAACTTCAGGGAGCCAGAGCAGCATAGAGATGAGGCTTGTTAGGCAGAGATTTGAACATAAATTCCAGCTCAATCACCTGTGTAACTTTGGGCCCCAGTCATTTCACTCTTCTAAGCTTGTTTATAAAATAATTACAATAATTCCTTCATGATACTGTGAGGATTAAATGAAATGTGTACATTGCCTACTACGGTAGGCCTTCATATTTATTTTTAGTTTTTATGCACATTTTTTTCTGCATTTTTATAGCTTCCTAAAGTCTAAGAAAAGGGGAAGACTCCTTAAAAGCAGATTATTTTTTAAAACTTGTAGGCTAATGATTCACAGTGACTTATTTTCCTTCCAGTTCTTGTTTTGTTTTTTGTTTTTTGTTTTTGCCATACCCCCCAAAAAAACATGCTTTTTAGACTGAAGAAACAAGAAAATTGTGCTCATGCTCTTAATTGTTTTCATCTTTATACATATAAAGTGAAAAGACATTGACTTGTAGGTGACCTGTAAGGAATCTTTGCCTCACTTGAGGAGGGGATTTTGGTGTATTATTAGTACTTAGATCCTACATATCTTTTACTGACTTTACTTACTATCCTAAAGAATCATTTTGGCACTGATGTTAAGTTTTATATTTAGTGCTCTTAATTCATGACAAAGGATTTGATAAATGAACAGAGGTTCTTAAAACACTACAGCAAAGACAAACAGGAAAAACTAAGGATGAAATGTAATATTCAGAAACAACTAATAAAACCCAAATTTAAATAACTGCAAAGAAAAAAAGAATTAGCTTTAATATCCAAAAATACCTTGGGAAACAGAAGTGAGAAGGAAAATAATACTAGAACTATGTACTATATTTTGTTTTATTTAATAGTCACAACTTTTATGCAAATTAGTATTATCTGCAATGTATAAATGCAGAAACAGAGACTTGAGAGAGAGATGAAATAATTTGGCCCTAATACAAGTGGCTCCCATCAGGATTAGACTTCAATTAAAAATCTTCCCATTATGTCATCTATGCTCTTCCACCCATATCGTGGTAAAGGTCTTACTGGACAGGGTTATGGGAAAGGCCAGTCTTTCTAGAGGTCTCTAGAAAGATCAGACATCTGGTCAGCTGTCAATGAGGAATAAGCTGCAGGACATAAATGCCTAAGGGGTCCAGAGGAAGCTTATCTGCTTTGCACTTTCATCTCTCCAGAAGCTGCTTTGTCTGTATCTTACCTCTGATCACCAGAGTGTACAGGTTCCTCTAAGAAAAAAATCAGGAATTTTACTGTTGTGTTGATAAAACTGGTGAGGCTTTGTTATAGAGAGAAATGGAAAGTTAATGATGACCAGCTGCCCCCACCCTGACCCCCTACAATTGTTTTCCCTTCTGGGCATCTGGAGAACACATTTTCAAAACTAAAGAATTAATTGGGTTCTGTACTTCTAATTAAGTCCCAAAGAGATATTACTTTAATTTAGATTAAACATTACACAAAACTTTTGGGACTTACAAATGCATATCTTATTAGCAGATGTAAGCATGATAAATGAGGAAAAAGGCAATGATTAGTGGTGATTCCGAGTCATCCAGCTGCATCGTCCTTTCAGGACTTCCTTAACTCTTGACCAAATTAGGGGTTGCCTCAACATCCTAACAAAGTCTGACTTAGATTTACAATTTGCAATGAGGCATGTTTTCAGGATACCAAGCAGTCTTGCTATTCCTTTGTGTTTATTTGGGACCAACTTCATTAGTGTCCAAATGCCTTCAGTTTTGCTTTCAGCCCCTGCTGAGAGTAGGAGTTTTTCACTTTAAAGAGCCTAACTCAAACCACTTCACCCTCACCTGCCCACTGGCATAAAGCCCCAAGCTTTGGGGCTTTGGGAAGGTCTCTTACCACAACAGGATTCTGTGATAATGCCCTTGTGACCACTTAGGGAAAGAGAGGCATTTTGACTTCTTGCACAAGCCCTCAAAGCAGAAAAGATGAACAGATGATGCCACACAAGCATAACTCTCTTCTACCTTCAAGTAACGGTGCAGTGGGGACTTTATATCACCCTGACTTCATCCAAAGCAAAAATATAAAAGTAAAATATGGGTAGAGCCTTCTTTTTTAAAAGGAAAAGAATAGCAAGCCAGAATAGTCCTAGAAATACGAATTGATTAAACAGATATGACTATCCTCATTTTTGAGAAAGAGACACAGTTTAGATAGTGGTCTCAGGGCTCAGCCAGAAGTAAAGCCAGTAGAATATGAAGAAAGACCTCACCAGCATTTGTTATTGGTTAATTTCTTGATGAAACTCATTCTTTCTGGAGTGCAGTGGAATCTCAGTGTAATTTTAATTTGCTTTTTTGAATGGCCAGCAATGTTTAACATTCTTGCATGTATTTATTGATCGTTTGTATTTCTTCAGCTGAGAAGCATCCATTTGTTTCAGATACCCATTTTATGGCAATTATCTTTTCTCTTTTTCCTTTGACTTAATAGAGCATGATGAATTTTACCAATATTTTCAAAGAATGAGATTTTAGTTTTACTGATTCTATTGTTTTCCTATTTTCAATTTCATTGATTTTGTCTTTTATTAACTTTACATTTTCCTCTAGAGTTTCCTAAGGTGGAAGTTTATATTAAAGATTTCTCTTTTTTCCTTTTTCTTTTTTATTTTAAAGAGATTAAAAGAAAACAAAACAATAAAAATGAAGCAAAAGAATAAAAATAAGATTTCAAAGCAAGATGATAGGAAATTAACAATGGTCACTATATTGCATATTGTTATCTTTGAAATAGTTGCTCAGATTACAAGATACAGGCATGCAAAGCAGATCAAACAGTATAAGCACTAAAACTTCCTTTCCATGAACTAATAGAATTAGCAGTACAATTATCTTAGCTATCTTGTGTGTGTATATATATTTCCCTTTCTTTTCTCTTTTTTCCCATCCCAGTTGTTCTTTCCTTTTGAGCAGTTTCTTTCACTTTTGCAATATCTATAGTACCTTTTGGATCTTACTTACTCTTTCAGTTTCTTACCCAAGGGAGAAAATGCAATGTTTACACATGTGAGTCTGATTTATTTCACTTATGAGTATGGTTTCTAGTTGAATCCATTTGCCTATTAAAGCCTCAAATTTATCTTCCTTTATAGCTGAGTAGTACTCCATTGTATAAAAATACCACATCTTTTTTTTATCCATTCCTCAGTTTGATGGGCATTTGGGTTGTTTCCAAGATTTTGCTATCACAAATTGTGCTGCTATAAACAGGTACATATGTATCACTGCGGTATAATGTTTTTAACTCTTCTGAGAAAACATCCAGAAGGAGAATAGCTGGGTCAAATGGGACCTCTAATCCCAGTTTTTTGAGGAACCTCCATGTTGATTTCCAAGTGGTTGCACTAGTCTACACTTCCACCAACAAAGGAGCAGCGTTCCTTTTTCTCCACACTCCCACCAGCATTTATTATTTGTTGATTTCTTGATGATAATCATTTGTTCTGCAGTGAGATGGAATCTCAGTGTTGTTTTAATTTGCATTTCTTAAATGACGAGTAATGTTGAATACTTTTTCATGTATTTATTTGCCATTTGTATTTCTTCATCTGAGAAGCATGTGTGCATCTCAGTTGCCCATTTTTGGATTGGGTCTTTAAATTTTGGGGGTCTGCTTTTTTTTTTTTTAATTTTTTATATGTTCTAGATAAAAGTCCTTTGAGCAAGAGTTACCTAAGATTTTTTTCCCAATCTGTGGGTTTTCTTTTCACTCTGCTTGTGATTTCTTTTACTGTGCAAAACTTTTTAATGAGATGAGATACCAGTTGATTCTTTGAAGTATTTCCCATGCAATTTGGTGATTGTTCATGAACTCTTTGCCTACCCCTATATCTTCAAGACTTCTATCTACTTGTCCTCCAGTATATTTAGTGTTTCTATTTTAATATTTAGATCCTTGATCCATTTTGACTTTAGTTTAGTGCATGGTGATACATATGGATCTAGTTTTAGTCTTCAGCATGTGGAAAGTCAATTTTTTCAGCACTATTTATTGAAGAAATTATCTTTCCTACAGTGAACATGTTTGGCCCCTTTTTCAAAGACAGAGTGGCTGAATGTGTTTGTAGTTGTGTCTACATCTTCTATTCTTTTCCATTGATCCTCAGGTAGTTTTTTTTTTCTTTGTTTTGTTTTGTTTTTGCTGTGACTATATTGATTTTTTAAAAATTTTTTTTATTTAAGCAAAGAAAAAGAAGAAAAAAAGACATGTATAACAAAGACAACAAGCAAAAGAGACAAACAAACAAGTAGAGTAAATGCACAACAGTAACATTGCAGGTTTACAAAACCGGATGATAGAAACTTGACAATGGTTGCAATATTGCGTATCATTATCTTTAAAATGGTTACTTACATTAACAGGTATAGACATGTAAAATTGATCTAATCATATGAGTATTAATTGTTCTTTCTCAATAACGAATACATTCAGCAGTGTGTTCATTTTAGTTATCTTACATAGACATATATACAGGTTTATATCTTTTCCTCTTCCCTTTTCTCTTTCTGCCTTTTCCCTTCCCAATTACTTTTGCTCTTTGAGCTGTTTTTTACCCTTACATAGTATTTATTATAGATTTTGGATCATATATACTTTTCCATTTCTTACACTAGGGAGACAATACAGTATTTACACATGTGGGTTTGATTTATCTCACTTACGAGTATGGTCTCAAGTCGTGACCATTTACTTACAAAAGTCTCAATGCAATCTTTCTTAATAGCTGAGTAGTACTCCATTGTATAAAAATACCACATGTTTTTTATCCATTCTTTGATTGATGGGCACTTGGGTTGTTTCCAAAATCTGGCTATTACAAATTCGGTTGCTATAAACATGGGTGCACAGATATTACTGTGGTATGATGTTTTCAGTTCTTCTGGGAAAATGCCCAGAAGAGGGATAGCTGGGTTGAATGGGATCTCTAATCCTAGCTCTTGAGGAATCTCCACACTGATTTCCACAGTGGCTGCACCAGTCTACACTCCCACCAACAGTGGAGAAGAGTTCCTTTTTCCCCACAGCCCCTCCAGCATTTGTTGTTGGTTGATTTTTGAATCTTGGTCATTCTTTCTGGAGTGAGATGGAATCTCAGAGCTGTTTTAATTTGCATTTCCCGAATGACCATTGATGTTGAACATTTTTTCATATATTTATTTG
>RJWM01036965.1:7828-17880 GCA_004363535.1 Dasyprocta punctata
CAAATTTTCTGCCAGGCTCAGCTAGCACTGCCGAGAATGCTGTTGACAATATTGGCATGATCTGTCCTCAGATGGGGTCATGGAATATGCACCTGTGCTCAAAAGGATTCTCAGTTTTGGTGTAAGAAAGAGTAGGCATTTTACCCGTGCCAGCATGTGCCTGTGTGAGTGTGTGAGCATGTGTACACGCATGCACACTCTTCTAGCTATTTGGGCTCATTTCTTTTATCGCTTCATCACCAGCTTTGTCCAGGCCAGGGCTGAGGCCGGCAGAGTGAGAGCTTGCCGAAGAAAATGAAGGTATTAGGGATGGCCCAGAGGAAGCCAGAAGGGCAGGTCTGTTTCTGGCTCTCGTTCGGAGCCTGCCTTTGCCACTTGCCAGTCCTGCCACGCTCAGCATAGATTCCTTTCCACTCTTGATTTGATCCATCACACACTTACGCTGCTTATGTTCCTTTAAGACGGATGAGTGGTTAATGAAATATAATCTCCAGAGCTGTAATTTTTCAAGGAAGTTTTAACTGAAAATAACCTGGCAGTTCCTACAGACTTTGTTATCTATTGATGCATCATTACTGCCTGCTGGAGAACTGTAAATTCTGTCTCCCTGAGTGAATGCTGTTAAGCAACCATACATGCACAACAGAAGATGATTTCATTCAAATGGATGAAAAATGCCATCCTACTGTGTCTGCTGCAAATTAAAAACAAAACAAAACAAAACAAAAAAATGGAGCCATATTGAGATCCAAAAGCCCAATTTCTTTTTTTCTTTTACTCGAGCAATTATTTCTACACAATGTATGTATGCGTCTCTCTGGGTGGTTACTGCAGTTGACAGGTGACAGACAATGCCCGGCATATTTCACAGCTACACGCGTACGGCGTGATTATCTTCCACAGTGGCATTGTAGGTACTTGGCGGTTTGTACTTCCGAATAAACAAATAGCGCAACCGGAGTCGTACCCAAAGATGTAATCCTCTGCTTTTCTTCAGACCCTCTCTGAACACTTTCTGGCCATTGTGCGCCGTGAGGCCACATGCTCTCCTGCTGTGTGTCTGGCTGTGCTGGTGGACAGACTGGATGGTGAGGACGGCTGCGGCTGCCAAGGCGGCAGTGGGACTTGGTGGACGCACTGGCTGAAGGGTCTCCCATCTCCTCCCTCGGCTCAGGCAGCACCCAAGGGAAGGGGGGCCGCTGTCCCCTCCTTCTAGCCACTGTCAGCCTCTTCCGGTGTGGGAGAGTGCAGAGCTACTTCCTGGATGGCTTTGATGAAAAGCGTCATCTTTTTCCAGACTCTGCGTGGCCCCGCCACAAAACCACTTGTGACCTCTTCATTTGCATGGTCCACACTCCTGCCCAGAAACCCCTGTCCTTGCATTACTCTTTTTATCTCTGATGCTTTTACCACCTCTGCTGTTTACCTCCTTGAGATTTCATTCTAGTCCCCGGGGCCTCAGTGCTTTGTCCTCTGTGGCCTCCCACATCCCTGCTCCTTCTTCCTTAGTCTTTGTGTGATGGACCACCCATTCTCCTGCCCCTTGTGGCCACCTGGCTTCCTTGGTGCCCAGAACAACTGTGAGCAAAGGTCAGTCTGATCACCTGCTGCCTAGTGCTGCAGGAAGGTCACTTCTGTGCATGGCAACGCCATCGCAGTCACCCTCTCGGACCACGTACTGCTCCTTACAAGGATGTACATGAAGTGTACCCAGAGCCGGGCATGATTGCGCATTCCTGTAATCCTAGCACTCTGGGAGGCTGAGGCAGGAGGATTGCAAGATAGTCCAGCCTGGGCAGCTTAGCCAGTTAATGAAACCGTGTCTCAAAGCAAAAAATAAAAAGAGCTGGAGAGGTAGCTGAGCGTGAAGGCCCTGGTTTCCATCCTTAGTACCAAAAAGAGAGGGAGTGAAGGGAGAGGGGGAGGGAGGGATAGATATGTAATCTGGGTAAGGAGAATCAGAGAAATTTGGACTCTTAGTCCCGGGCAAATGTTACTCTCTTTCAAAGTGAACAATGCCACAAGTGTGGGCATTTCTTAGGGAACTGTGTGAAAAGTCAGCTTCGTAAGTCTCGAAGCAGAAAAGACCAAGGTGGATAAGTACAGTTATTTGAATTTGTAGAGACTGTTGGAAAAGTCATCAGCCCTGAGACATGTAAGTAAATTCCTGGAATTGCAGTGCTTTTGAGCCTTTCCCTACTCTTCTAGGTTGACAAACAGAGGGTCAAGGGCTCGCTACTCTGTCGCTCCTCCTCTAGTTTCTCCCTTTCTTGGCCACCAAGGTGGTGACTCTGCTGCACTAGAGAGTAGCCGAGGTGGCAGGGAGTGTAGCACCTGTGGCCTAAACTCAGAGGATTTGAGTCTGGGACTCAGTTCCAGGGTGTGTGTGCGGGAGGACTGCACCTTCAGTGTAATCAGTCTGTGCTGAAAAGCTTGTGCCGGGAGATGATGACACATGCCAAGTGTGTCACATCAGCCCCAGTGTTCAGGGACAGATGTGAGCAGCAAGTTATCTGTCTCCAGAGCAGGCTGGCACTGTCGTGGTGCCTGAACTGGAAACATGCACAGCAGGACATGGAGCTTTTGAAACTGAATTAACATGGAACCTTTTTTCTGCCTGTGGACCTTAGCACAACTAAATGCTCATAATTTGGTATCATAATAGTCAGAAGTGATTCTCTACTGCAGAGAGCCTCATCAAATCTGCCTACTTAGTGAACAAAAGCACTTATATATGTTTATGTGTGCATACGCATATGTGCAGAAATTTCCCCAGAAAATTAAAAGTGGTTGGGAACAACATCCCCTTCCATCTTTTATTTTTATGTCTTTATTTTGAGACAGGGTCTCACTGCGTAGCCCAGGCTGGCCTCAAACTCACAGGGACTCTCCTGCTTCAGTCTCCCAACTGCTGGGATGACAAGTGAGTGCCACCTTTCACACAGAATAAAATTTTTGCAAGTGTGTGACCCATTTGGCCTTTAAATTTTTTATGCTTTGGTAACAAAATTTGACGCGATCTTAGAACATTTCCCACTGATGTTTCAAAGAGATAAGCATCACAGAGCTGTGCTTTTAGGACCATGCAAATTTAATTTGCTTAGGAGGGCTGGCTCCTTTTTGTCTTAGTTTTTAATTAGACTTTTTCAGCTTTTCTGTGTTTGGTCATGACTTTGTCTAGGAGGCCTTCCTGATGGGAGAGGGGCCGGAGAGGGGTGGCACCTCAGTGTCTGTGTCTGCTTTGTGCTGTGGTCAGACACACAGCTATGCATTGAGTGTGGCACCTGTCCTGAAAGAGCTTGCAAACAGATTTGATTGCCCCAGACTCAGAAAGCACTGTATTAACTACTCTCTTTTTGGACGGTAGAAACTTTATAATGCAGCTTTTGTTGCACATCCAATTGTAACTTGTGCAGGACTCTTCCTTCATCTCTGTTCTGTCCCGTTTGCTTCTGTGCGTCTTGCCCCTAAGCACCGTAGCTTTATGACAAGTTTTGATGAGGGTGCATCCTTTTCAGGACTGTTCTTCAAAAGTGTTGTGCCTTTTTCTGGTTCTTTACCTGGCACGGGACTTGTGTAATTAGCTGGTGAAGTTGCGTGGACAAACAAAGCCTAACAAGACAAACTTACTGAGTTTTGATCATAATTATTCTAATTTGCATGAACTGATCAATTTATGATATGGGAATTTCCTCTCCATAGATGCAGAATATCTTGCCACTTATTTTGGCCTTCATTATGTGCTTCAGATCAGTCTTGTCTAGTGTTTCCATTTAGAGTTTCTTCTCATTTTAAATTTATTTTCAATTTTTGTCAGTACATTTTTTGTGGTATGTAGCGCTTACATTCCTTGTACAGAGTTGGCACATGTGCATAATCTATCTTTTCCCCCGTCTTTATCAGTGCATATGTGTTACACAGCTTAATGAGTTTCATTTTGTCCGATCTGTACATGCATAAACATACTCTCCTTCCCTGGCCCTTACTCCTAGCTTCATTTTTTGGGCATTTTTGAGAGGGTTCAGGTTCAATGTTTATAATGCATAAAATGTGATAAAAATATGATGATTATTTAAATAAAAATAAAAATTTATTGCAGTAAAAGGTACATTAATTTTTTTTTTTTTTGGTGGCACCGGGGATTGAACTCACAACCTTGCACCTGTCAGACAGGCGCTTAAGTCACTGAGCCAAACCCCTGGCCCTAGGCACATTAATTTCTCTTAAGATATTCTGTCTCTCTTGGAACACACCCATTCCATTGTTCGTGCCACTTTCCGAAGCAGCTGTGGAAGTCCCTTTTCATGAGAGTCTTTTCCAAGCTATCTCGACCTGCTGAATCAATTCAAAATGTTTACAGCAATTTCTGTCAAATAAAACCATTATAGGTCTGGCACCATGGGAGTTCTTGGTTTTCCCCAAAAGTCAAAATGACCATACATTCAGGACATCCAGCTACAACAACACAATTAAAGACATTCGTGAGAAAGAACTTCTGAATTGCCTCACAAAGTGGCAGGCAAGACAGGACAAGTCTGTCTGAAGTGAGAGAGAGGATTTTGAGGGACATTAATGACAATGTGCCTTTTACTGCAATCCATCTGAATTCTTTTTTCATTCCCTTCCCCCTCCCTCCATCTCTTGGTCCCCTTCTCATTTACAAAATATCTATCTCTCTACTTCCTATTATCTTTTATTTTGTTCTTTATTGACATTTTGCATTTCTCATATTAAAAAAAAACCATGTGATATTGAAGCCTATATGCCTGAATTATTTTAGTTAGCATTATAGTCTCAAGGTGCATCCATTTTCCTACAAATCACTCGTTTATCCTTTTTATGGCAGAGTAGTACTCCATTGCATATAGAAACTACACTTTCTTTACTAAGCCATGTACAGTTTTTTTTCTATGTGAAAAATCCTATAAATTATTTAAAATACGAAGAAGAGTGTTCAGTAATTAGAGAGCTACAGCTTTTCTTAATGGAAATACGTGGTACTAGAAAGATATAACCTTAGGAAATTACAATCAGATTTTTAATGTTGCAGAGATTCAAATAATCTTCATAATCAGTTTGAAATATTTTTAAATTTTCTCTGAAATTTCTTTTTTGATTCACAGATCATTTAGAAGTCTGTTCCATTTTGAACTATTTTGGAGGGGGTTCTAAAGATTTAGTGATTCTTGATTTAGTTAACTCTGCTCTAGTAAGATAGCATAATCTGTACGCTTTTACTACTTAAAGTGTGTACACTTAGTTTTGTAGCCCAAAGTGCACTGACTGTTTAAAAAAAAATGTGGCTTGCTTTTTTTTTTTTTCCCTCGCCCTGCGGGATTGGAGGTTGAAGCGCGGGCCTCGCGCCCCTCAGGCGTTGCGTCACAAGGGGTGTTTGTGTGTGGAACTCTGCAGTTACCCGGATGTGTGCAGTTCGCACAGGCGGCTGAGCCAGTCGCTGGTGGCGAGCCTGCTCCGCGTCCGCGTCTGCTGATCCTGAGAGCAGAGTGCGAGCTCGGCGTCGTCTGGTAATTATGTCCTATCTTCTCTTGCCTCTGTCGCTGCCTTCCCCCGGTTTTCGCCGCGTTGGGGAGCCCGGCGGGTTAGGTGGATGCCGGGGTGGTGGTCTGGCTGTGGAAACCCTTGAGCAGCCCGCGCAATTGGTTGAGTGTTGAACTAAAAGTGAAATGGTGTCTACTGGCCGGATCAGGTAGTGTCGCAGGGTGAACGGGACGGGCGTTTCCGTCTCACTTTTCCCCAGCCCCGGCTTCATGATTAAGCTTCTCGTGGAAGCGTGGTTGGGCTTGTTTTTTATGATCCGGTTGGTCAATCTCGGACTTTATATTTGGGTGTTTTGTCTACTGCTGGTTAATATAACTATTTATGTGGTTAGCTGTACGCCTACCATCTCGGTATATGTATTTTTTTTATAGTCTTATTTGATCTTTGTTCCTTTTGTCTTTTTCTGCTTTCTTTTGGATTAAATGAGTAATTAATATTTCATTTTAGCTCATTTGATTTATACTATGTCTCTGTGTATTGGATTTGTTTCTGTAGGCAGTTTGTAGTATAATATTTAATTTATTACAGTCTTCTGTGAATTAATATTGTACTATTTTACATATAATGGAAGAACTTTACAACAGTAGAATTTCTTTCCCATTTCAGCCCTTCAGGCTATGATTATCGTAGATTTTACTTCTGTATGCGTTTATTAACCCTGTAGCACAGATGCTTGTCAGTTAATGAAGGAGTCACGTTCCATCAGCCTGGCGCGAGTGCGCTTCAAACGCTCGCCATTCCGAAACGCACCGAGAATATTCAGCTTAGCTTGCTGCTGAGCGAAATTGGCTGACGCTAAGCCTGTTTGTGCAAACTGTTGAATAGCTCGCGTAATTTATTGAATATTATACTAAAGGTGAACTCGTGTAATTTATTGAATATTGCACTAAAGGCAAACAGTATCTGACTTTCGTCGAATCACAAAGTGAACAAGTTCTCAATTGAACCATTGCAAGAGCGTGGTTTAAAGAAATTTAAAATTTATATTTACCTGCATATATATTCTGGCGAGTACTTTTCATTCCTTTATGTTGGTCTGATTTTGTTTGCTTGAAAATGAATCTTCACGTTCCTCACAGGCTAGATTTTTTGCTTTAAAAGTGTTACATTGCCTTTTGCCTTGAGTTGTCTGATGAGAAATTAGGGTATTCCTGCTTCCTCCTGCGTTCAATGCATCTTTTATTTGCGTTTGCTTTAGCCGCGTGTGTCTTTCTTTGTATTAGTTGTCTTGCTTTATTGAACTTTCTGGATATACCTGATATAGATATAGATATAGATATAGATATAGATATAGATATTTGTTTTCTATCTATTATGGAAAAAATTGACCAGTGTTTATTCAAATTTTATTTTTTGCCTCATCTTTTTGGGAATCCAAAAGATGGGAATCCAAAATATATATATATATATAATAATATATAAAGCATATATCTGTATTTTATACATAATGTATAAATATACATAAAATATATTATATAATATATAATATAAAATATATAGTATATAATATCTAGTACTTATAAATATATATTATATAATACATATAAAGTACATATAATATAATGTATAATATATATAAAGTATATATTATACAATATGCAATATACAAAAAATATATATTATATAATATATATTATACATATATGTAGTTTTGATTTTTGCAGTGCTGAGATGCAACCCAGGCCTTGGCTATGCTAGGAAAGAGCTCTATCACTGAGCCAGTCCCCCATCTCCAGTTACATGTATTTTTGATTGCATTTTCTGGCCTTTTTGTCCACTCTGGTGTTATGAAACATCAGCGCCTTCTAGGCGGGAGTGGTGTGCAACAGCTGCTTGGTTCTTTGCTCGGGGAGGTGTTCGGGGACTGGTCTTGCAGGGTGTCAGCTTGCAGCCACAGCTTAACATTTGGCTAAAGACTGGAGAGATCTCTTGTGCAGATCTTCAGCGCCCCTTTGCTCTCAGTGGCTCAACAAGGTGTTGCCTGTGTCTTAAACTTAGAGAGTGAACAGCCTTTGGCTTAGGATTCTTCTCCCAGCCCCAACGGCTGCAAGCGCCGAGGGAGAAGGCTGGGCTTCCTGTAGGGCTCACTGTCGTGGCTACTGCCCCATGAGGGATCACAGGGAGGGATTTCATGTCATTTGTTCAGCTTCTTACCTGTTCCTGGTTGGAATCCTGCTCCAATATCAGTGATTCCACAGCCATGGACTGTGGCCTCTTTAAATTTGTGTTGCTGTTGTATCGTTCATATTTTCTAATTTTGCTCATGTGTGTATCGCAGCCAGATTAAATTTTAAGCGTTACTCTTGTAGATGGCAACCTTGGTGAACTACAGTTGGGAATCATTTAATGATGGGAATATGTTGGGCAGAAGCGTCTGATCGTGTGACTTGTCGTTGTGTGAACATCATTGTGTGTAGTTATGCAAACCTACATGGGATAAGCTCCTCCACACTTGGGGTGCATGGTCTAGGTCTGTGTCTCTGTCTGTCTGGAACCCCAAGTATGGTGCTGTACTGGGGATGGAGCCCAGGGTATTCTTACTGAGCTATCTCCCCAGGTTCTTTTTAAGGTTTGTTTTTTTTTTTTTTTTTTTTTTTTTTTTTTTTTTTTTTTTTTTTTTTTTTTTTTTTTTTTTTTTTTTTTTTTTTTTTTTTTTTTTTGAGACAGAGTCTCCCTAAGTCACTAAGTTGCCCAGGCTGTACTCAAAACCTGCCACCCTCCTGCTTCAGCCTCCCAGAGTACTGGGATTATAGGTGTGCATCACCAAGCCTGGCTGTTTTTTGTTAACACATATATTTGAATGTCATTGACTTCTACAGTTGGAGCTTTGGCATAATGTAAAGGGGTTATTGGTACTTAAAGATGTCCTATGTTGTAGAAGAAGCAGGCAGCAAAGATTTTGGAGATGGGGAAGGGAATCGGGTAGAGGGGAGGGGAAGGCAGAGGGCCTGATGTGATCAAGATATGTTATATACGTGTACCAGTCCCCCATAGAGAGGGCAGCTATTTAGGTATTGCAAACATTAATGAAAAATGAAAAAAAAAGTCACCATTCCTTGAGGGAAAGAGTTATGTCACTGAAAATTTTGATTAATTTTACTGCTTTCCTGTGATTTACCACAAAATGACTTCTTAATAAGATGTTGCTCTGCTTTAATTTCAGAATTTCTTCTTATTTCGCTGGATAATGGAGGGAGACGATGCAGAAAGGGAGAGGTATGAATTCCGGACTGCTGACAGTTATGTCCAAGCCCGTGTCCATCTAGTGATGCTTTGGGAGTGGTGGTTTGGTACCATATGGCTTGCCTAGGGCTTAAATTCGTTTGCCTTGGAAAGGACAAATTCACTTACTTTTCTAGATGAAAACATCTAAAATAAATTCAGGTGCACCAATTAAAAAGTTTTGTCAAAATTTTCGGTATGATTTGTGGCTTTTGAAGGTAAAAACAAAAGCCCTTAAGTGACATTTTATGGCTGAGCTGGCTCTGAGGAGGAGCATTTGCTTTGAGAGGGCCTCTTGGGTAGCTACAGGGCACTAAGAAGGAATTTTCCTAATCAGAACCACTCTTGTTAAAGCAGGTGGTAGTCTATGGTGGCTCCACTTTTATATTCAAATTAATTTGAACTGAATTGGTTGTTGTAATTCTTGGGCCACTATCCTAGGCCCTGTGCCTAGATTGTTCTGCAAGACCTGGGGACAGATACGGTCCCTCCCATAAGGGACTCACAGCTTAAGGGCAATCAGGTTTGCTTTCCTTTCTTGTTTTCACAGTACTTTTTTCAATTTAATTTTGAGACAGTCTCATCAAGTTGCCTGGGGTGGTCTCAAACCTAAAATTCTCATGCCTCAGCCTACCAAACAGGTAGGCTTGTAGGTCTGCACCACTGCACCTCTTACTATGCCTTGGAATCAAGGACTGGGCTTTTGCTCAGATATTGATACAAGCATCTATTTTTCTCTCTTCTTATTCCCCACCCCCTATTGTTCTGTTGACTGAATTCCTAGCCATACCTTTGTCATTCATGATCTTTTTTGTTTTGTTGATTAGGGAACTGTCTGATAAATTTGCACATCTAACGAAAGAACACTATGACCAAGTGTTTGAGCGAATTCAAACCTTGATGCAGCGTCATGGCTACCGTAAAAAACATGAAAGTTACAAGGCACTGATGAACCAGACCTCCTCTGCGGCCATGAGCCAGGCCTCTGAGACCGCAAGCCAAATCTCTGAGACCATGAACCAGACCTCTGAGACCGTGAACCAGACCTCTGAGCCCACAAGTCAGACCTCCTTCGAGACCATGAACCAGACCTCTGAGACTGCAAGTCAGACCTCCGAGATCAAGAACGAGATCGACTTTGAGATCATGAAGCAGATCTCTGAGACCGCAAGTCAGACCTCCTTCAAGATCAAGAACGAGATCGACTTTGAGATCATGAAGCAGATCTCTGAGACCGCAAGTCAGACCTCTTTCGAGACCGGGAACCAGAT
>RJWM01036966.1:0-17782 GCA_004363535.1 Dasyprocta punctata
TACATGTCTATATCTGTCAATATCCCCAACCCCTAGGAAGGTAATGATATGCAATATTTAACTACTGCCAAACTTCAACCACCTCAGTGTGTAAACCTACAATGTTATCATATCAGATCTGTTGTTATTGTTTGTCTGTCTTTTTTGACTTTTATTTCTAGCTTCTGTATCTATTTTCTCTTAAATAAAAAATAAAAAATAAAAAAATAAAAAAAAATTAAAAAAACATAATTTTAAGTGAAATAAATCAGACACATGTGTCTAAATATAATATTGCTCCTTTTGTGTGGGAAACTGAAAGGGTAAATAAGGACCAAAATGCAATATTGATATAGGTAAGTAGGAAGAACATGTTCAAATGGGAAGGGGAACAAGGGATGGAGAGGGAGAAGAAAAGGGAGGGAATGAGATTAAAAAATATAAAATGGAAATATAACAATAGAAGCAAAGTTTTGTATAGGGAGAGGGAAAGAAGGATTGAAGGGAAAAGAGGGGAGTGGGAAAAAAGAATTAGGATGTATCATGTACAGGTACAAATTCCTTATGATGAGTGTGATCATTATGTATGTCAAAAGTGTACTGATAAAATTAATTAAATTATTTTTTAAAATACCTTGCAGAAATATTGTCCTTTTTCCTCTAAGTTAAAACTAATCTCTCAATCCATTAACCTTTTGAACAAGTAATCAAAGGAAGGAAATTTCATCACCTATTTTTAGCAGACATAGTATATTTTAAAATGTAAAATTGGCTGGTCATGGTGGAACATGTCTGTAATCCCAGCACTCAAAAGGTTGAGGCCTGAGCACGGGCTACATAGTAAGTCCAAGGCCAGTCTAGACTACACAGGGAGACCATGTCTCAAAAAAACAAAAACAAACAAAATATACAACTGTATTAATGTGATGATTGGTTATCTAATGAAAAAAGATGGATCTTTTGCAATAATCAAATATTGAAAAATCTCTTTTTTAAAAAATAGAAAGAAATGTTACTCTGGAGAACATTCAAATCGTGAAAGACATTGGAAATGACACACCATGGTGCTAGCACATGGAGTAACAGGATGGGCGACTGACCATTTTACAAAACAGCTAATCTCCTTTGCAAATGACTCCTTTAGGTAGCTCATTCCACACTCCTCATGTCTCAGTTGAATCTTCAATGTAGCAAAATAAAACTACAGAAAATATAAAGGTCTTCTTCTTCCCTTTATATGAAACACCATCTCAGAGACAACCTATCTCTAAAGCCAGTGATAAGTGAACACAAGCATCCTCTTCAGAATGAGCAGTCAGAGAGAACTTGTAAACTCATGAAAAGGCACAAAAATTTAAGCTATGAAAGCATTCTGAGAAAATGTTTACCTTTGAAAAACACTTGCTTTAATAGATGATAATTTTAGAAATTTGTAAATTAATATCCTCAATGGTATTTGATTTAATTTTTTTGTAATTTTTATTTTAAAGAGCATAAAACCAAGCAAAATAAAATGGAATAAAGTCAATCAAAACAAGACAGTGTAAGTGATACAGGACTTCAAAGCATGATAATAGGAAATCAACAATGGTTACCATAATGCCTCTTGTTGTCTTCAAAATAGTTTCCCATAACTTCAGGCATAGTAAAAATCAAACAAACAGAATAGAATAGAACTAATTAAAACAAAACAATGAACACAATGAAGGACTTCAAAACAAGATAGCAGTAAATCCAAATGGCTACCATGACATATCTTGTTATCTTTGAAACAGTTGCCCACGCCACTGGATGCAATAGAATCAAACAAGACAAAACAGAATAAAACTCAACCAAACAAAACAATGAAAATGACCCAGGATTTCAAAACAAAATAATAGGGAATTAACAATGGCCACCACCTTCAGAAGGAGATCACCCATAGATGCTACATTGTGTTATCCTTAGAATAGATGATCAAACTAGTGGCTTTAGGCCTGCAAAGTCAGTGAAACACTAAACACTACAAGCATTAAATTCTATTTTAACTCAATAGCTATCATGCCAGCCTGCGTTTCTCTGGATCAGTCAGTTGCTTATGGGGGCAGGGGGACCCTTGGCTCTTCTTATCTCCCAGTCAATGCACCAGAAAAGACTGGCATCTGGATCTCCACTCATTGGCCCGTGCATGGCACTGACTCACGGGGAGGGCTTGGCTTCTTGTTGGTTTCTTGTTCTCCTCCCCTGCAGTCCATGAATGGTGCCAACTCATGGGAAAAGGCTGGCATCTGGATCTCTCCCCAGCATCCCACATCAATGGTATTTGAGAAGGTGTTTCATCTCTGAGGAAGTAACTTACTTTCAGATGAAAGATGCATTTACTGAATTAAAAAATGCAATGGAGATAGTGACTGGTACATTGGATGTTGCCATATAGTCAGCTATTTAGAATACAGGTTCAAGAAATTCTATAACTTTAAAAATACAGATAAATATGATATGTCAAAAGAAAAACAGCATAAAAGAATTACATGAGTAAGGAAAAAATCCAACAAGAATCCAGGCAATAAAAAGAAAGCTATGGGTCTTGAGAGGAGAAACAAGAAGCCAATTTGCCCTTCCCATGAGCCAACTGGTGTTCAGGCTGGGAAGCAAGAACACTACCCCACCACCCAAGCCCCACAGTAAGTAACCTGCTGATTTGGAGGAGCACAGGCTGAGTTGTTAGCAATTGAGGTACAAAAACAACTTAATGCTTGTATTGTTTGATTGACTTTGCAGGCCTAAAGTCAGTAGTCTGAGCATCTATTAGAGGATAACAATATGCAATATAGCAACTATGAGAGATTTCCTTCTGTCTTGTTTTTGAAATCCAATATTGTTCTCACTGTTTTGTTTTGTTCCATTTTATTGTTTCATTTTATTAAATGTTCTGTTTTGATTGGTTTTATTCTGTTTTGTTTTGTTTGATTTTATTATGTTTGATGGTATGAGGAGCAATTTTGAAGATAACAAGGGGCATTATTGTAGCCACTGTTGATTTCCTATTATCCTATTTTGAAGTCCTGTATCACTTTCACTGTTTTGTTCTGATTGACTTTATTCTGTTTTATTTTGCTTGGTTTTATTCTCTTTAAAATAAGATTTTTTAAAAAAAGAATAAGACTAGCCACAAAAGAAACAATTAGGTCACCTCAGATTTCTCTTTCATGCCATTAAATATGAGAACATAATTAAGCAATATCTAGGAGCTTGAGGGGAGGGGTTCCAAGGTTGTGACTCAAGAATTGTATATCCCACTAAGATATCGCTCATGAAAGAGGGCAGAAAAAAAGGCATTCCCAGACATGCAGAGACTCAGAAGTAAACATCTGACTACAGCTTTTTGGATGAATACTGAACACATGCCCCAAACTGGGTCAGTGTGCTGAGAACTGGATATGTGTCCCTGAGGAATTGATAAAGAAGATAACTCTGGGTATTTGACTTGAAAGGTCATTTAGAATCAGGCAAGGAGTTACTGAATTTAAACCTGTATGATACTATGACACATATATTTGTGGGATTTGTCTTAGGTTCCTGGTTCCTAACTCCCTCCTTTAGGCAAGTCGTAAAAATTCTAATCTATTCTGCCTTTCTCTGAGCAATTTTGTCTGATAGTAGAAGATAAGACCCCTATTTCAGAACAAGTCCTGCACCATACCTGAGAAGAAAGAATGCTGTACATAGAGGACAGGAAGAACTGGACAGGTCTTGCTAAGTTTCCCTATTCAGTCTTTCAGTCTTACATGTACAATGAAGTCTCCATGAAAACCCAAAAGGACAAGATTTAGGGAGCTTCCAGGGTGTTGAACATGTGGCATTTACTGGAGAGTGACGCACCTAAGAAGGGCATGGAAGTTCCACATCCCTTTTCCCATACTTTAATCTATCCATCTCTTCATCTGTATCCTTTGTAATATTCTTAATAATAAACCAATAGATACGAATGTTTCCCTAAATTCTATGAGCTGTTCAAACAAAGTATTCAAACCCAAGGAGGGGGTTTTGGGAAACCTGATTTATACCTGATCAGTCACAAGCAAAGGGAAAACAACCTATGGCTTGTGGCTGGCATCTAAAGTAGAGGAGAGCAACTCTTGGGACTGAGCCCTTAATCTGTGGGATTTGAGAGTATCTCCAGGTAGACAGGGTCAAAATTGAAGTGGATTAAAGGACACCCAACAGGTGTCTGCAGCTGCCAAATTGTTTGCTTGTTTTGTGGAGAAAAACTACTAAACATCTGGTTTAGGAAGTAATGTGTGTTGTAAATTTGAGTTTCGTTTTTTCAACTCAGCCTGCAAGCTGAAATTATGATGGAATAGTGGGGATTCTGAGAGAAAAATAATCTGATTTGCAGAAACAAGCAAGGTAGTGGAGCCAATTCATAGACAAAAAGAAAAGAGAAAGAATACTTGCTTTCTGGTCCTTAGCTATCTGTAGAAGTTATCTGTTGTATTAGTTTTTTAAAACCCCTTTTTGTCATTTTTCATGTTCCTTCTGTGTGGGTTGCAAGTAGAGAAACAAACTCAGATTAGATTATACAACAAAGAGAATGTTTTATAAAGATACAAGAATGGCCTGAAAAATCCATGAGCAGGAAAAAAACAGGCCCCAAGAAGGAACCAAGATGTAAAACAGTACAGAACCCAAGAAGTCCTCTCTTCCCATCTCCAATATCTGCTTTTCTATAAACACTTTTTTTTTTTTTTTTTTTTTTTTTTGCGGCACCGGGGATTGAACTCACAACCTCATGCCTGTCAGACAGGCGCTTAAGTCACTGAGCCAAACTCCCAGCCCTGGTTTTTTGAGTTAGGGTAGCACTATGTAGCTCAGGCCAGCCTTGCACTCGCGTTGTAGCCCAAGCTGGCCTCGAACTCACAACACTCCTCCTACCTCAGCCACCCGAGTGCTGGGATTAAAGGCGTGCATCACCACGCCCGGCTCTCTTCTCCTTCTTATTGTCAATTGGTTCCCAGTGCTTCTTGGCCCACAGGGCAGTTACCAAACTGACTACCAATACCTCTGGAGTTTTCATCTCCTTCATCATTTAAGACAGCTGTTAAGCTAAGCCTCGAATCTCTAAGTCTCAATTTCAAAAGAAAGGGCATAATCTATTCTGTTTGGATTAGATGCTCACTCACAGTCCAATCATCTGTGCCTAGAATAAAGGGTCATGTCCACAAACTTAGTGTGTGGGACACCATGCCTATGTATCTAGGGTAGTTCCCAAATTCTCCTAAGTAGTGTTGTATTAGTCCATTTGCTGTTATTATAACAAAATACTTCAGGCTGGCTAACTTCGTAAAGAAAAGAGGCTTATTTAGCTCAAGTTTTAGATGTTCAAGAGCATAACACCAGTTTTGACTCAGCTCTGCTGAGGGCTTTCATGGCAGAAACAAAGAGACCACATCTCAAACAGGAAACCAGAGAGTGATTCAGGAGTCAGGAATGCTCTTACAACAGTGCTCTCTAGAGAGAATGGGGCTCCCAGGAGAACTAGTTTAATCCCTTCAGAGAACAGCACTATCAATGACCTAATGGCCCACAAGGCCCCACCTCATAGAGGTATCACCACCTCCCACATCACTACACTAAGGACAAAGTCTCCAACACAAGAAACATTGGGGGATATGCCTCAATCATATCCAAAATATAGCAGATATTTTAATTTAATTTATAAATGAATACATTAAATGATAGATTATTTTAATTTAAAAATGAATACATTAAATGACAATAAGTGTTATTGATTAAATGGAGAAATCAGAACACTCATGTATTGTTGGGGGGATATAAATGATATAGTGGCTTTGGAAAATAGTTTGGCAGTTCCTTTAATAGAAACAGAGTTGCTATATAACCTAGCAATTCCACTTTTAAGCATATTCTTGAAAAAAATTAAAAATATATGTCCATGCAAATGCTGGTTCCTAGCAGCATTATTCATAATAGCGCCAAGTAAAAACAACTCAAATGTACAAAAATCTATGAATAAATTGTAATATATTTAAAGATTTTAATATTATTCAGCTATAAGAAGAATGAACTACTGATACATGTTAAGGCATGGATAAATCTTAAAAACATGCTCAATGAAAGAAGTCAACACAAAGGTCCATATAATGTAAAATTTGATTTATGCGAAAAGTTCAGAGAGAGGGAAATACTTAGAGATAAGAAGTAGTTTCCAAGAACAGGAGGAAAGAGGGATAGGGCAAAGGCACAGGAAGTTTATTTATGGGGTGATGCAAATGTTTTAGAACATTCAATAGCTAAAATTAAGTATTGGTGATAGACGCACAGTCATATGAATATACCAAAATTATTCTATCATACATTTTAAAGGGTGAATTTTTAGTTATGTGAATTATGCCTCAACAAAAAATTGTATGAGAAGCCGGGAGTGGTGGCGCATGCCTTTAATCCCAGCACTCAGGAGGCTGAGGTAGGAGGAGCATTCTGAGTTCAAGGCCGGCTTGGGCTACAACATGAGTACAAGGCCGGCCTGAGCTACATAGTGCGACCCTGCCTCAAAAAACTAGGGTCAGGAGTTTGGCTCAGTGGCTTAAGCACCTGTCTGGCAGGCACGAGGTTGTGAGTTTGATCCCTGGTGCCACAAAAAAAAAAAAAATATGAAAAAACAATTAATATTGAAAGAGACCTCAAAAAATAAAAGCACGTTGGATATGAGCTATGATCCGCATGGTCAGAAGCTTTTGTAAGGAGCAGTGGAGCCACAGAGGCTCCATCTGGCTTTGTTGGGTCAGTAGGAATGGGAATGAGCCACAGGGGAACCATGATCTTGAGGGCTCACTCATAATATCGTCTTGGCAAGCCAGGACAAAATGTAAGAGTAGCAATCAGCAGCAAAATACACTTTTTCTGGGACCCAAAATGTACACACCTGGAAAATAACAACTTGATGAAGAGAAAAAGGAAGTACATATCCAGGAATTGGCGGGGAACTAACAGGAAAATCAAAAACTTCAGAGAAGCTAGAAAAATGGAGCACAATTCAGAGAAAAAGATGAAGCAGTCTGGAAAACTCATTCCAGCTCCTGGAAATGAGAACCACCCTCTAGAGACAGAAGGTAATCCCTCGGGGTTGGCAGCTCCAGGAACACATTATAGTCAAAATGTCAGAAGTCCAACACAAGGACAAAATTTTAAAGCTTTTTTTTTAAAGGAACAAATCACTCACAAATGTAAAGCTATTTGTAATGGTATGTGTTTAGATGTTGCCCCAAAATCTCATGTGGTCATAGGTGTGACTTTTTCAAAGGTGGCTGAACCTAAAGTGTGTAATTGATTCATGGTGTAATGCTAGGATTAGGGGTGCTAGGATTAAGGGTGTGAGTGCTACAATATAAGGGACAGAAAGAGGCTTGCTGCTAGTAACGTGCAGTTTGTCACTTGCTTATTTTTGCTGTTTTCAGCCTACCGTGAATTGTTTCTTATCTGCAATGCCCATCTAACACCACCCTCGCTTGGAGCCAGAAAGCTATGAACTGAAACCTCTACAAATTGTGAGCCAAATAAACCTTTCACCCTTTAACTTTAGGCATCAGGTGTTTTGTCTCAGCAATAAGAAAAAGTAATCAAGACACCATTAGAATTAGCAGATTTTTCAACAAAATACTTCAAGTCAGTAGAGGTTGGAATGAAGTGTTTCAAATCCTAAAACTAAAAACTTTCAAAACAGACTGATGTATTCTACAAAATTTTCTTCAAAACTAATGAAGAAACGAGGTCTTTCCATGAAAAACAAAGTACCTTAAAAACTTCATGATCACCAAGCCAGCACTCCAAAAAATTCTAAAGGCTATCCTGGAAAGAGAGAAAGAAAACAATGCCAAAGATATAAAAGAATGAACGCACCAGGCAAGGTAAGGAAGTAAGCAGAGAGGAAAAAAGGGGAATCAGCAACAGGAAAACAATGTAGTGCCAGGAATAAGTCAATACCTTTCTATAATAGCTCTCATGTGAATCCTCTCATTTGCACAATCAAAAGGCACAGGTTGGCAAAATGGATCAAGAAACAAAATCCAAAAGCATGCTTCATAGAAGAAGCACATTTAATCCAATAAGAAATTCATAGACTAAAAATCGAAAGGTAGAAAAATATTCCATGCAGTGTGAATATGAAAACCAGCAGAAATAGATCTTCTAGCTTCAGAAAAGGAGGACTTCAAGATAAAACTAACCAGAAAAGGCACAGGTCACTACTGATTGATAAAGGGAACAATTCAACAGAAAGAGATAACATTTACAAACTTATATACACTGAACGCCAGTGCACACAACATCATTAAAAAACTCTAGTAGATATAAAAGATCAGATAAATAACAACACAGTTACAGTGATACCTCAGCTCATAAGTGCTTTTGTTTGCAAACAATTTGATTTTCAAGTAGAAGCATTTGGCAAAATTTTGTTTTTGCTTGTAAACTGCATCAGGTGACAAACACAACTGTGGCCATCTTTCCCACACAAACACAAACGTGGCTACCCTTTCCAAAATTATAGAGCAAATTAAATTCATGAACCAAAGTACCACTGTACACTGGAGGATCTTAATACCTCACTGTCACATATAGACAAATCAATGAAACAAAAAAATCAACAAAGAAATATCAGAGTTGAACCAAACTGTTAAAGAAATGGACTTGATAGATGTCTACAGAGCGTTCCACCGAACAATAACAGAATACACATTCTTCTCAGAATCGTATGAGACTTTCTCCAAAATACACCACATGGCACCTGATAAAGCATGCTTAAGTAAATGCAAAAGAATTGAAATTATCCTATGCATATTATCAGATTGTAAAGCAGCATAACTAGAAACAATGTTTTTTAAAACAACAGAAACTCTGCAAAAACATGGAAATTAAATAATACCCTCTTGAATAATCAATAGGCCGTAAAAGAAATCCAAGGGGAAAGTAGATATTTCCTAGAATCAAATAATAATGCCAGTACAACACACCAGAACATTTGGGACACAATAAATGGAGTCTTAAGAGGGAATTATATAGTTATGAATGCTCACAACAGAAAAACAGAGTGAGCCCACATAAATAATCTAATGATGCACCTCAGAGTCCTAAAGAAACATGAACAATCCAAATACAAAGCTAGCTCAAGAAAGTAAATTATAAAGTTGAGAGGAAAAATTTTTAAAAAATTGAGACATAAAAGAATAAAAAGAATCAATGAATCAAAAGAATAAACAAATGAAAAAACCCTTATCCAGTCTGACCAAAACATGGGGAGACAGACCCAAACCAATGTAATTAGAAAGGAAAAAGGCAAAATCTCAATGTGCAACAATGAAATTCAAAAGACTTTTTTATAAACAGAGGATATTTTAATTTCTGAGAAACATTCTATTGTGGCCTAAGTTGGCCATCAACTACTTTTCTTATCAGCTTCTTTATTTTTTATTTTTCTTAGTACATGTTTTCAATACATAATTATTACATTCATTTTGGGAAATCAGCACATGTAGATAACATCTCATTTTTTCCTTCCCCTTCACCTCCTTTCTTTGTAGACATTATATTCATTTATTTATCTGATTAGTCCTTATAAAGTTAATTCTCATATATACAGTTTAACATCCAAACTAACAAACCAAAACATATAAAACACATAAGACAATTATGCCAAATAAAAATACACTTTTAGATACATTGTCTGTGATGGAGCCAGAAGATCATTAATAACTACTTCGAAAAATCTGGACTTCATAACTCTTTTGATGATAATTATGCAAAATAATAACCTTAGTTATGTTCTTACCACCTTGTTTTGCAAGCCTCTATCGTTATTGTTTTGGGCTCTTTGTTATTGTTATTTATGAATCTCTTTTGTTTCTTGTTTTTCTTATAATTTGTGATGTTTTGTTTTATCTTTCCCTCTAATACAAAAAGGATAGATGTACATGTATAGGTTTGCACAAGCCTAGAACTTCTCCTAAAGAGTTTACAAGAATTGATTTTATTATAAGTGATGGTATGAACAGCTACTTTGAAGAAAATGAGACATTATGGTAGCCATTGTTGATTTCCTATCATCTTGTTGTGAAGTCCAGTAATGTTTTTATTCTTTGTTTTGATTGCTCTTAGTCTGCTCTGTATTATTTGATTTCAATATGTGTGAAAGTGTGGACAGCTATTTTGAAGAGAACAAGAGACATTACAGTAGCCATTGTTGATTTTCCTATTGTCGGGTTTTGAAGGCCTGCAATGCTTTCATTCTTTTGTTTTTATCGGTTTTATACTATTGTGTTTTGTTTGAATTCATTGTGTGTGAAGATAAGGACAACTATTTCGAAGAAAACAAGAAACGTTATGATAGCCACTGTTGATTTCCTGTTCTCTTGTTTTGAAATCCTGTGTCATTTGCATTGTTTTGTCCTGATCTGCTTTCTTCTGTTCTGTTTTGTTTTGTTTTATTCTCTTTAAAATAAAATTTAAAAAAGAAAAAAAGAAAAAGAAAAAAATGAAAAATCTGGACTCCTATCAATTGAAGAATACAGAAGAAAAGAATACATTCCTAGACATATATGAATGACCAAAAATGAAGCAAGAAGATATAGAAACCCTGAATAATCATAAAAGGCAATGAAATTGAGGAGTTGAAGGTAGGGGAGAGGATTGGGGCTAAAAGAAGAATCAAGCTTTATTACGTACAGGTACAAATTCCCTATGATAAACATACCGATAAAATTAATATATTTAAAAGACAATGAAATTGAAACAGTAATGAAAATCCCACCAAGCCCAAATCCATAGGAATTCGCTGCTGAATTCTTCAAGAACATCCAGAGAGATCTAACACAATTAATTCTCAAACATTTTAATGAAACAGAAAGGGAAGTTTTGCTCCCAAAGTCATTCCTGGACACTAGAATTTCCCCATTCCAAAAACAGACAAGGGCCAAACAAAATAGTGAACTATGGTCCAATCTCTTTAAAGAACGTATATATAAAATTCTGCAATGAGATACAAACTAGGATACAACAAACTGTGAGAAAGATCATATGTAGTGACTAAATAGGATTCATCTAGAGAATAATGCAAAGATGGTTCAACATGCACAATTTGATAAGTATAATGCATCATACAAACAGAAGCAAGGACACAAATAACATCACCATTTCAAAAGATGCAGAAAGCCCTCAGTAAATTCCAACATCCACTCATGATAAAACCACTGAAAAACATAGGTATAGAATGACCTGCATTCTATATGGTTACTGATGAAGCCATTTTAGACAAACTTAATGCCAACATCATACTAAATGAAGAAAAGCTGAAAGCATCCCCTCTAAGATGAGGCACAAGACAATGATATCCTCTATCAACACTTCTATTTAAGGTAGTACTCAAAACATTAGTAAGAGCAATCAGGCAAGAGAAAGAAATAAAATGGATACATATAGGAAATAAGGAGTTAAATTATCGTTATGTGTAGATGACATTGTCTTCTACATAGAAAACCAAAAAATTGCACCAAAAGAATCCTAGAATTAACAACTAAAGTCAGTAGTGAAGCAGGATACAAAATCACTACACAAAAAAGAATAGCATTCCTATACACCAATAATGAACTCATTGAGAATGAAATTAGGAAAATAATACCATTCACAACAGCATCAAGGAAAATTAAATACTTAGGAATTAAGCTAGCCAAATAAATGGAAGAGCTCTACAACAAAAATTACTTAATCTGAAAAAAGGGCATTAAAGAGGAAAAAAGTAATTCTGGGAAACAAGGACAAGTTGGGTACAACACAGTCCCAGACCTGAAATTATACTACAAAACTACTGTGATAAAATCAGCATGGAACTGGCAAAAACAAAAACAAGCCTGAAGATCAGTGGAACAGAATAGAAGATGCAGACACAACCCCAATCACACTCAGCTACCTTACCTTTGATAAAGGATCCAAACATGTTCACTGGAAAAAAGATAGTCTCTTTAATAAATGGTGCTGGAAAAATTGGTTTTCCACATGCTGAAGACTAAAACTAGACCCATGTGTATCACCATGCACTAAACTAAAGTCAAAATGGATCAAAGATCTGAATATTAAAACAGAAACACTAAATTTACTGGAAGAGAAGATAGGTAGAAATCTCAAAGACACAGGTGTAGGCAGAGACTTCATGAACAAAACCCAGACTTCAAGAGAAATATTACAAAGAATCAACAAGTGGGATCTCACATTATTAAAAAAAAAAACTTTTACACAACAAAAGTATCACCAAGAGAGTGAAAAGACAACAGTGGAAAAAAGACACAGTGGAAAAAAATGATAGCCAGTTTTGCCTCAGACAAAGGACTTCCATCTAGAACATCTAAAGAACTGAAAAAAATCAGACCCCCAAATTCAAAGACCCAATCCAAAAGTAGGCATCTGAGATGAATACACACTTCTCAGATAAAGAAATACAAATAGCGAATAAATACAGAAAAAAATGTCCAACATTATTGGTCACTCAAGACATGTGAATTAGAACAACTCTGAGATTCTATCTCACCCCAGAAAGATGACTGTCATCAAAAAATCAAACACTAGCAAATGCTGGTGGGGCTGTGGAGAAAAAAGGAACCCTTCTCCACAGTGGTTAGAAGTGTAGGCTAGTGCAACCACTGTGGAAATCAGTGTGTAGAGTCTTTAAAAAACTAGAAGTAGAGGTGTCATCTGACCCAGCTATTCCACTTGCAGATATTTTCCCAGAGGTATGAAAAACATCATACCACGGTGATATATGTGCACCCATATTTATAAGAGTACAATTTGTAGTAGCTAAATCTTGGAAACAACCCAAATGCCCAACAACTGAGGAATGATAAAAAAAGATGTGGCATTTTTATAGGGCGGTGTATATTACTCAGCCATAAAGAAGGATAAACTGGAGACTTTTATAGGTAAATGGATGCAACTCGAGACCACACTCAAAGGTGAAATAAATCAGACCCATATGTGTAAGCAACATATTGGCTCACTAGTGTGAGAAACTGAATGAGTAAATAAGATTCAAAATATACAATAGATATTTTGAATTGGGAAGAAACTGTTCAGAAGAAAAGAAAAACTGTGATGGGGAAAGGGGAAAGGAAGAAAGTGAAAAAGAGAAAAAATATATTTATACACAAGATAGTTAAGATAGTTATTCAGCTAGTTTTTCTTTGTTCATTGAAAAGAAAGGCTTATGCTAATATTGTTTGTACAAGATACCATGCCTATATCTTGTACTCTGAATAACTACTATGAAGACAACAGTAAACAATGTATTAATTATTGTAACTCTCCTACAATCCTGTTTTGAAACTGTTATATTGTTATTTTTATTTTTTTCTATTTAAAATTTTAAAAAGAGGACATCAGACAATGGAAAGATATATCTTGTTCCTGAATAGACAAAACTAATATAGTTAAAATGGCCATATTTCCAAAATTATTATGTAGATTTAACAGAACCTCAGACAAAATATCGACAACAATTCTTACAGAGAAAACAATTATAAAATTCACATGGAACCAGAAAACACCTGTAGTAGTAAAAGCAATCCTGGGCAATAAGAGCAAAGCAAGAAGCATCACCATTCATGACTTCAAGTTATGCTACAAAGTTGCAATAATAAAAACAGCACAATATTGGTACCAAACAGACATGTGGATCAATGGAACTAAACAGGATGCAGAAAACATTCAGTCACATTCACTCTCTGATCTTTGACAAAGGTGCCAAAGGCACACACTTGAAAAAAAATAACCTCTTTCATAAACAGTGCTGGGAAAACTGGCTATGCACATGCAGAAGATTGACTCTAGATCCATATCTCTCACCATATACTAAGCTAAAATGAAAATGGATCAAATATGATTTAAATGTTAAAATAGAAACACTTTAATCCCAGCACTCGGGAGGCTGAGGTAGGAGGAGCATTGTGAGTTCGAGGCCCGCTTGGGCTACAACGCGAGCGTAAGGTCGGCCGGAGCTACATAGTGCTACCCTGCCTCAAAAAGTAGGGCCAGGAGTTTGGCTCAGTGGCTTAAGCGCCTGTCTGGCAGGTGTGAGGCTGTGAGTTTGATCCCCAGTGCCACAAAAAAAAAATAGAAACACTTTACCTGTTGGAAGATAAAAACAGGTAAAACTTGAAGACATAGGCATAGTCAAAGACTCTGAAATAGCACCAAAAATAAACAAATGGGTTCATACCAAATTAAAAAGCTTCAGGCAACCCACTCAGGACCCCTTCTGTCTCTCTCTCAGACAGAAGCTTTCTTTCTCTCAATAAATATATTCTGCTCTAAAAAAAATTAAAAAGCTTCTGTACCACAAAGGAAAAACCAACAGGGTGCAGAGACTACCTATCCAATGGAGAAAAACAATTGCCTGCTATTCTTTGGACACAGGGCTACCATCTAGAAATATAAAGATCTCAAAAGATCAGACATCCTCAATATAAAAGACCCAATCAAAAAATACACAACCAAAGTGAATAGACACTTCTCAGAAGAAATAGTACAAATGACCAATAAATGCATCCAGAAATACTCAATATCACTGGCCATTAGAGAAATAAAAATAACACTGAGATTTCATCTCACAAAAAAGTTATCATCAATAAGTCAAATAAAAAATTCTAGTGAGGTTGTGGGTTTGCAAGGAACCCTTCTACGTTGTTGATAGAAATGTAAACTAGTACAACCACTATGAAAATCAGTGTAGAGATTCCTCAAAAATTAAAGCCAGAAATTCCTTCTGACCCAGATATTCTCCTCATAGGTATCTTCCTGAAAGAGTTGGATATTATATTATACTGATACATGCATATCCATATATATAGCACTGCAATTCATAATAACTAAATCTTGGCAGTAGCCTATATGTTCATCAAAAGCTAAACGGATAAAGAAAATGACTATCTTTTTGTTTTTGCTTTTGTTTGTTTTGTTTTTTTGAGATAGGGTCTCACTCTATAGTTCAGGCTGTCTCTTAACTCAATAAGTAACGTAGGCTGGCCTCAAACTCATAGTGATCCTCCTGCCTCTGCTTCCAAAGTGCTGCATGCACCACCATGCCTGGTGAAAATGACTTTTTCTTAGCGAGTGGTCAGTGGCATCAATTCAGCCTCTCTGAGATTTGGAATCCAGATGTGGTCAAATAACAACTTGGGGAAGAAGAGAAAGAAAGATAGAAGGGGGAGCAGGGAGAGGGACAGGCAGAGGGGGAGGAATGGGGGAGGGAGATGAGGCGGGGAGGGGAGTGGAAAGTGAGGAAGAGGGACAGGGATGGGGAGGGAGAAACAGTTGGATCCTTGGAAATCAGGAAGGAACTGGCAGGAAAACTAAAAGCTACAGGGAAGTTGAAGAGATAGAGCACAACACAGGGTAGGAAATGAAACAGTCTGGTCTTTCTACCAGCTTGATTCTGCTGAAGCAAGATAAATGCTACAGGTTCCAGGGAACTCCAGGGAGAAAAAGCAGTAGATCAGGCTGACTATTGTGATCTATGGAGACAGCACAGGGGTTTTGCTCTAATGGAAGTCCTTGCACAGGCAGCAGCTGTAGAGGAATCCCAGCATAGGAACCCACCATATCCCTGGAGAGAGTGCAAGTTAGGGCACCATTCCAGGAAAGGGATGAGTGTTTGACCTTGGGACTCAGAACAACTGCAGGATGGATTCACTTTAAGGTTTACAGTGTTAACCTCCCACAGTGCCTGGTTGAGAGAGATAGCCACAGAACACAGCCATGAGCAGGGAGCAGGCTGAAAAGAGATCCCTGCAGAGTTGGAGGTTGGGCTGGGAAGGACACAGCCCTTCATCCCCATGGCCAGAGGCCAGGCCCAACTTCAGTTGCTATGGGTTCAAAAGTTTCCAAATTAAGGATGTGAGCCCTCACTCTATTATCTGCCTCTGGCACAGATCTGGGGTCTGACTGTCTTCTTTATCTACCAGAGCGGGTGGGAACATGTCTCAGCTTGATCATTGCCATAGACTAAATAAACAGAAGGACCTCGGGAAAAGATCAAGAGAGTAATGTTGAAAAGCCACAGGCCTTAAGGGTACGGCAGAGAGAACTAAGACTTTCTATACTTCAAAATCGTTGATCCTAGAAGGAAACCACTCATTCAAAAACCCAGGGAAAATTTATTGGACTATTTTTCCTTTGCTCTTTGTTGTTCTCTGGCTTATTGGGGTTAGGGAGATTTTCCTTTGTCCTTTATCCTTGGTGTTTTTTTTTTATTTCTTTTTTCTTCCTTTTTCTCATAATTTCTTATTATTATTTTCCATATTATATCCTTTTTCCTTTTTTCTTTTATGTTCTATTTCTGGATTGTTTTTTCTGTTACCTGTATCTAATTCTATAAATATCCTTCTATTCCCTAGAAAGATCCTTTGTTTCAGTTCTCTCTGATCTTCTCATCTCCTATAGTTCAAGTTTTCAAATTTTTCTTCTTGCATCTTCTCATTCTCAACCCCCTATATCTTTAATAGTATAACTACTAAGCTTCATTAATCTTTAGATAGTAAATGTTGAATTATTTTCTATTAGCAGAGATGCAGCCATTGCATTTAGTACATATTAAATATGTGTTAATATCTGGGTTTGCCTTAGTGTTTACACTATAATCATAGATTTCCTTTCTGTGGCTAAGGGTGGTACATTATTAGTTTTTATGATATATTAATCTCTAATTTATCTTGGATGATACTATTGTAGCAGATTTGGTTAACATTGCCAACATCACTCATTTGCTGCTATGGATGAGTTTTCTCCATATGGAAACACCCTGATTACCTTTATAACATTAATATTGGGGTCCATTCCCAGATAACTACATCCTGGGCAAATTGCACTACACCCTCCCCTCTCAAATTAGGAGAAGTGGTTGGGGCAGAGGCAAAGGACTATAATTAATCATGTGCAAGTGCATCACTGAAAAGCAGACTAATTAAAGAGATCTCTGTACTAGCAACAAAATTTTTCCACTATAAGTGCTCCAAAACTTCAGGAAAAACACAGCAAACCAATATGAGAAGACAAGGCAACCAAACACTTCCTAAAACTCTCAGCTCCCCCAAACCTAATACAGAGGACATCAAAAGGAGAATAACAAAACCTATACCATTATAAAAGATAACTGAAGACTTTATAAAAAACAATTCAAAGAGGTACCCAGTAGGATCAAAGAAGATATAACTACGCAGATAATAGAAGTAATACACAAAATGATCAAGTAACTTTCAGAAGATATTAATAAAGAGCCATCTAAGCAAAACAAAATTATACAAAACATGAATAACCAGTTTAACAAGGAATTAGTGTCATGAAGAGGTTTAAATCAGAAATCCAGGAGATTAAAAATTATATTGAGACCCAGCCTACAGGGTCCCGCGATCCTGCACGTCGCAAGAATCAGCGCGAACCTCTGGGGAACGCCGGCCAGCCGCGCAGGACACAGAGGTACGCAGCCCAGCCCAAATCAGCCCAGCACCACAGAGCTGCTCACCTGGAACTGAGCAACATACCTGCAGGGACCTGGAGAGCTTGGGCCCCCCCCACCAGAGTGCAGAGCGCACTCCAGCTGCATTCTTCAGTGGAGCGGCTCGAGCATGTGCCATCCCACAGCTCGGGTGCAGACCCTGCTGCCCAGCAGGGATGCTCCCAGCACTGTAGGCCTGGGACCTGCCCAGGCTTGCCCTGCAGGCATAGCTGTTGGGCTGAACTTGCAGACAGAACCAGGGTCGGGTCC